>JABFEV010000199.1:0-48513 GCA_013618395.1 Fusarium domesticum | reverse complement strand
GGGGGCAACGCAGCACGCGCTTGCCCCTATCAAGACACGCCTCGAAATCAACAAATCCCAGCTCTGGCAAGCACCCCCTGTCTGCCAAATTTCCCCCACCTACCAACTGTCCCCCCCCGTTCGGCCATCGCCAAACTGCAACGACCTCCCTTTCCCGAGTCCCCGTTCTAAAAAAGCCTTGTCTGGACAGTTTCGCCTTTTTTTTTTCTACTACTCGCTGCTTCTGAAGGGTCCCTCTTCTTCTCTTTTGCATCTCCATCCTCTTTTTTCTGTATCCATCATCTCCTTCGACCAACACAACATCTGCCACCATGCGTGAGGTCATTAGCATCAACGGTACGCTTGTGCCCCTGACCACGCGGGTTCTTCACCGCATCCCCCTTCTCTCTTTGCTGTGCTAACGGACCGGACTCTAGTCGGCCAGGCTGGTTGCCAGATTGCCAACTCCTGCTGGGAGGTGAGTTTCGATGACTTTTAGTAACGGTCCATGACATTCACTGACCCTTTCTCAAGCTTTACTGCCTCGAGCACGGTATCCAGGTACATTAACACCCCTCGTTTTGTTGACAACAACAACATGACAGACCACCACGACATGGCCTCATACTGACCGACGACTTCCAATACCTAGCCTGATGGTTACCTCACTGAGGAGCGCAAGGCTCAGGATCCTGATCAGGGTTTCAGCACTTTCTTCTCCGAGACTGGTACGAATATGGTTCTGTCTGTTATCGACCGAAAGTCCCCTCATCTAACCCCCCCTTTTTTGCAGGCTCGGGCAAGTACGTCCCCCGCACCATCTACTGCGATCTCGAGCCCAATGTCGTCGACGAGGTCCGAACCGGCGCCTACCGAAACCTTTTCCACCCCGAGATGATGATCACTGGCAAGGAGGATGCTTCCAACAACTATGCTCGTGGCCACTACACCGTCGGCAAGGAGCTCATCGATGGCGTCCTCGACAAGATCCGTCGCGTTGCCGATAACTGTGTTGGTCTCCAGGGTTTCCTGGTCTTCCACTCTTTCGGTGGTGGTACCGGCTCTGGTTTCGGTGCTCTCCTCATGGAGCGCCTGTCCATCGATTACGGCAAGAAGAGCAAGCTCGAATTCTGCGTTTATCCCGCCCCCCAAACCGCCACCTCCGTCGTCGAGCCCTACAACTCTATCCTCACCACCCACACTACCCTCGAGCACTCCGACTGTTCCTTCATGGTCGACAACGAGGCCATTTACGACATCTGCCGCCGAAACCTCGGTCTCGAGCGCCCCAACTATGAGAACCTGAACCGCCTCATCGCTCAGGGTACGATTTATGGAGTTTTTGCCAAGTAAAGTTGGTTAGCTAACGGCGTATAGTTGTCTCTTCCATCACCGCCTCCCTCCGATTTGACGGCTCCCTCAACGTCGACCTGAACGAGTTCCAGACCAACCTGGTTCCCTACCCCCGAATTCACTTCCCCCTAGTCGCCTATGCTCCCGTCATCTCGGCCGCCAAGGCTGCCCACGAGGCCAACTCTGTCATGGAAATGACTATGTCTTGCTTCGAGCCCAACAACCAGATGGTCAAGTGTGATCCCCGTCACGGCAAGTACATGGCCACCTGCCTGCTGTACCGTGGCGACGTCGTTCCCAAGGATACTCACGCTGCCGTTGCCACCCTCAAGACCAAGCGCACCATCCAGTTCGTCGACTGGTGCCCTACTGGTTTCAAGCTTGGTATCTGCTACCAGGCTCCCGAGAACGTTCCCAACGGCGATCTGGCCAAGGTCAGCCGCGCTGTGTAAGTCCCAAGTCCTTTACCAATGAGTTGTTATAATATCTAATTCATCTACAGATGCATGCTCTCCAACACCACTGCTATTGCCGAGGCCTGGTCTTCGCTGTCGGCGAAGTTCGATCTCATGCACTCCAAGCGTGCCTTCGTCCACTGGTATGTTGGTGAGGGTATGGAGGAGGGTGAGTTCTCCGAGGCTCGTGAGGACCTTGCTGCCCTGGAGCGCGATTACGAGGAGGTTGCTACGGATTCGATCGGCGACGAGGACCTCGAGGCTGAGTACTAAGAGGATGTGGATGTGATGACTGGATTACCCTTCTACAGCCAGTTTTAGTCACCTGCTTCATAGAGAAGGTGTAATTTCTTTATTCAAAGGTCAAGAGCCAAAAGAGTTTTAATGTCAAAAAAACCAGACTGTAGATCCACTTATGTACACGGTTACATGACACTTTGTTTCTGTACTAGTTTTTCTTCTTGTTCCGCATAAGGACTTTGTTATAATTAAGCCAATGTAATTCGAGTTTGCGGTCGTAGCAGTCTGAATAGCTAAGCCGTCGGTAGCTTTCCAGTTATCCAGCTAAACTGGGACTTATCAGTTGGAGAGACGTTGGGTTAAGGATGCGGGGAACCGCGGGCTGAGCCATGTACCTTGGCTTAAAGCTGGCTTTGCACAAATACCGAGAAACGCTCGGCCCAGTGCGTCGAAGCCGATAATACGCGACTGACACCGGCCACGTTCATGAGTATTTTCCTCCCCTCCCCTCCTACCTCCACCCCCTTCTGTCAATCAAACAATTCCGGCTCCAGTCACATTACCGACGACAGTAGCAATGGGTCTTTTGCGATCGAGTGTCTGCAGAGCGTGCCGTCGCNNGGCAGAGAGGCTTCGCGACGGCCAGTACGGGCGCGTCGTATGACAACCGAGTCAAGCTCGTCGAGGTTGGGCCTCGAGATGGTTTGCAGAATGAGAAGAAGACGATTCCCCTGGCGACCAAGATTGAATTGATTGAGAGACTGGCGAAGACGGGTCTTTCAACCATCGAGGCTGGTTCTTTCGTTGCCCCCAAATGGGTTCCCCAGGTAGGTTTACTTCCGGTTTTGGCATGCGTCGACTGCTAGCTAAACATTTTTCTCTACAGATGGCAAACTCGAGCGAAATTCTCCAACACATTCTTCAGAAGAACATCTCATCGCCTGATCCGATCTCGTACTCGTTTCTCGCTCCCAACATAAAGGGCTTGCAAAATGCTGCCAAGGTCTTGACCGATAACCCTAATACTTTTGCGACGCAGCAAGCTCCGGATTACACGGGCTCTAAGCCTTCAGTCGAGGTGGCCGTCTTTGCGGCTGCTACGGAGAGCTTCTCGCAGAAGAATCTCAACTGCGACATTAAAACTTCGCTGGCACGGTTCAAGGAAGTGATCCAAGAGTCCAAGGCGTTGGGCCTGCGCGTACGAGCATACGTCTCTGTGGTGCTGGGCTGTCCTTTTGAGGGCTTCGATGTCGACCCCCACAAGGTGGCAGAGATTGCCACGGATCTGCTCGAGTCTGGAGCGGATGAGATCTCTTTAGGTGATACTACTGGCATGGGTACTGCTCCCCGGACAAGCGCCCTGCTCAAGTGCATGGCTTCCGCAGGCATTCGTACCGAGGACATTGGCATGCATTTCCACGACACGTACGGCCAGGCTTTGGTCAACACAGCCGTATCGCTGGAGCATGGCATCAGGACATTTGACAGCAGTGTCGGCGGACTGGGCGGATGCCCTTATAGCCCTGGAGCGACTGGCAATGTTGCGACGGAAAACATGGTCTACTTTATGGAGACGCTGGGCATGGACACGGGCATCAACCTGGATGAGCTGTCGGATATTGGAGCGTGGATTACAAAGGAGTTGGGTAAGGCTAATGAGAGCACTGTGGGAAAAGCGGTGTTGGGAGCTCGAGCTAGGACTGCGACCAAGGCCTAGAGAGCTAGTGTATAATAGTTGTGGTTGTTGAGGTTTCTGGAGCTTATTGATAGTAAATGCGGTTCTGAAATTTTTAAGAAAGTCGATGCATCTTAATGAGAAATATTGAAAAACATTACGTTTCCTAAGTATATGTAAATTATCTACAAGTAGCATTGTGAACTAAACCGGCCATGCTTCCCACATCTTGAATTGGCAGCTGGAAGTCAAGTGATGTCACCGCAAGTGAACGGCTGGAGGGTTATCGCAATCGCTGCTCCCTCTGCGATAGCGCTGTAGTGCTGGAAGTATCACTGTACTGCTTCTTTGTCACCTAGCACAGGGTGGGATCCACCGCGTGTGTTCTTGGGTTCCATGGCGCAGACAGCTCCACTCTGGTGAAGCAAGCTCAACCTCCTCCAACCTCATCCCAGCTAACGACCCAAAAGACGCCTCCCGCCCTCCTACGCCTTTCACACTCCGGAATCAATCTACCACCTCGCGCCTTTCCCTCACATCGCGTCTCCCTCCTCGCTACGCTCATAGATATACCGCCATCATGAGCGACCCTCGCGAGTCTTCCTCATACTCGGTTATCCCGAGGATTCGCTACAACACTGTCGGCGGTGTCAACGGTCCCCTTGTCATCCTCGACAATGTGCGTCGTCATGGGAAAAAGCCTCCAACCACATCAGTCAAGATCTGACAAGCTGACTGTAACAGGTCAAATTCCCGAGGTACAATGAGATCGTGACGCTCACCCTGCCTGATGGCACCGAGCGATCGGGTCAAGTCCTGGAAGCTCGAGGTTCGTGCTGCTACTTAGTGCCTCGTTATGATGACGACAAGAATGCTGACGGAGTTTGAAACAGGTGATCGAGCGGTTGTTCAGGTACATTCTTTGCGACGAAATAATGATCAACGGCGATTGACGAGTTCGATAGGTTTTCGAAGGCACTTCCGGTATCGATGTCAAGAAGGTAGGCAACTCTGCGGTGTATGATGGACAGCTCGTGGTACTAAGACAGCAATAGACCAAGGTCGAGTTCACCGGCCACAGCTTGAAGCTTGGAGTTTCCGAGGACATGCTTGGCCGTATCTTTGACGGATCTGGACGAGCTATCGACAAGGGCCCTAAGGTGCTGGCCGAGGACTACCTCGACATCAACGGCAGTCCCATCAACCCCTTCTCTCGTGTAAGTTGACCTACCTCATTCACGTTGATACACCTTGGCTGACTAGAATAGGAATACCCCGAAGAAATGATATCGACCGGTATCTCCGCCATCGACACCATGAACTCGATCGCTCGTGGACAAAAGATTCCCATCTTTTCCGCCTCCGGTCTGCCTCACAACGAAATCGCCGCTCAGATTTGCCGACAGGCAGGTCTGGTTCAGAAGCAGGGCATTACCAACAAGGGCGTTCATGACGGACACGAGGAGAACTTCTCCATTGTTTTTGGTGCCATGGGTGTTAACTTGGAAACTGCCCGTTTCTTCACTCGCGACTTCGAGGAGAACGGCAGTCTGGAGCGTGTCACTCTCTTCCTCAACCTTGCCAACGATCCTACGTAAGCCTAGCATCCCTTACAGCGTACATGTTCAATTGCTGACGGTCCTTAGAATCGAGCGTATTATTACCCCTCGTCTTGCCCTCACGACTGCCGAATACTACGCCTACCAGCTCGAGAAGCACGTCCTTGTTATCCTTACCGATCTTTCGGCCTACTGTGACGCCCTCCGAGAAGTCTCTGCCGCCCGAGAAGAAGTCCCCGGTCGGCGTGGTTATCCCGGTTACATGTACACTGATTTGTCCACCATCTACGAACGAGCCGGTCGTGTCGTTGGTCGCAACGGTTCCATCACTCAGATCCCCATTCTGACTATGCCCAACGACGATATCACTCACCCTATTCCCGATTTGACCGGTTACATTACCGAGGGTCAGGTGTTTGTTGATCGTGGTCTGTACAACCGTGGTATCTACCCACCCATCAATGTGCTGCCTTCTCTGTCCCGCCTGATGAAGTCTGCCATCGGTGAGGGCATGACCCGAAAGGATCACGGCGATGTTTCGAACCAGCTGTACGCCAAGTACGCCATCGGTCGTGATGCCGCAGCCATGAAGGCTGTCGTTGGTGAGGAGGCTCTGTCATCCGAAGACAAGCTGTCTCTTGAGTTCTTGGAGAAGTTCGAGCGCCAGTTCATTAGCCAGGGCGCTTACGAGTCTCGTTCCATTTTCGAGTCTCTTGACCTTGCCTGGAGTCTCCTCCGAATCTTCCCCAAGGACCTCCTCAACCGTATCCCTGCCAAGGTTCTGAACGAGTACTACCAGCGTGCTGCGAAGGAGACCAAGAGCAAGGGCAAGGCCCGACAAGAGGCTCAGGCGCAGGATCAGCAGCAGAACGAGGAGAACCTCATCGACGCTTAAAGGAACAGCCAGCCAGTGTTGGGATCGAGATAGTGTAATGTGAGAGCGCGCGCACACAAGAGAGGAATCGAGAGCAATTGTTCAAATGGATCGTTTTGTTTTTGCATGCAGGAGGCTCGTCTTTGACTGGATCAGCTGTGGGAGAAGAGTAAGGCACATAGGGGAGCCGAGATAATGCTATTGAATCAATTCCTGCTAAATTGAATGCTCAAGACTGTCATATTGAGGTTGTTATTGAAGGGGGTAGCCTTCCTCATGAGTGAGCGTAGAGTCATGATAGGCAAGAGGGAGATGACAAAGTTTTACATGGTTTTGTGTGGTTGAAAGCGGGCCATACAGTGTTGAAATTTTAACTCGCACATATTGCCGCCTAACTTTTCGGCTTGAAAGAGTTCACAGCAACCGTTGGAGACGTGATAGGTTTCAACAGAAAGAGAAGAAAAGGCCGACGAGTGCTGTATTGTCCCATTTACCGTACATCATGGAGGAAGATAGGCGCCTGACCGACCTCGGCACCGCCGCCGATATCGAAGAGACTCAACTGGCTCAAGCCAAGACTGAGATCCAGCCTGAGACGACGACGCCGACGACTCAGAACGGGGGCGCACCAGTGAGGCAGCCAAAGAAGAGATTCGTGGGAAGAAGGGCGGCTGCGGAAGCGGCGGCAAAAAATGGAACGACAGAAGTTACGGGTGAAAGCGGTGCTGTTCAGAGTACGTTTGATGCTTGCTACTATGAGTCTTGGGCTTCAATGTTTTACATGACACGAGGAGTGTGTTTGCTAACATTGAGATAAAGCTGCCAAGCCTCGACGGGCACCAAGACTACTGAATCAAGTTCCTAGAGAGATTCTGGAAGATCCGGATCTCAAGGCCGCCGTGTCCCTAATCCCGGCAAACTACAACTTTGAGATCCCGAAGACGATCCATCGCATACGCACCTTGGGCGCAAAGAGAGTAGCGCTCCAGCTCCCAGAGGGTCTTCTTCTCTTCGCCACCACCATCTCGGACATTCTATCCCAGTTCTGCCCGGGCATCGAGACCCTCATTATGGGAGACGTCACCTACGGCGCGTGCTGCATCGACGACTACACTGCTAGAGCTCTCGGCTGTGATCTCCTCGTCCACTATGCGCACAGTTGTCTTATCCCCGTTGACGTTACCAAGATCAAAGTGCTATATGTCTTTGTCGACATCACCATCGATGCAACGCACCTGCTCGCCTCGCTGGAGCGCAACTTTGCCAGCGGAAAGACTATTGCCGTTGTTGGTACGATCCAGTTCAACGCGACTATTCACGGCGTCAAGGGCAGCCTTGAGCGTGCGGGCTACAATGTTCTGGTCCCTCAGATTGCCCCTCTCAGTAAAGGTGAGATTCTGGGCTGTACGTCGCCGCGCCTCAGGGAGGAGGATCAGGTTGATTTGATGCTGTATCTTGGTGATGGCCGGTTTCATCTTGAGAGTATCATGATCCACAATCCGTCTATCCCTGCTTATCGCTATGACCCATACTCGCGGAAGCTCACAAGGGAGACGTACGGCCATGACGAGATGCAGTCTGTCCGTCGGTCAGCCATTCAAACAGCCCGCGGTGCCCGCAAATGGGGTCTTATCCTTGGTGCGCTCGGCCGTCAGGGTAACCCACACACGCTCGGTCTGATCGAGAGAACTCTCGCCGCGAGGGGCATCCCCGTGGTGCATCTTCTCCTGAGCGAAATCTTCCCCGGTAAGCTCGCCCTGATGGCGGACATCGAGTGCTGGGTGCAGGTTGCGTGCCCACGACTGAGCATCGACTGGGGGTACGCGTTCCCGAGACCACTTTTGACACCGTACGAGGCGCTGGTGACGTTGGGTGAGAGGGAGGATTGGGGAAAGGAGGTGTATCCGATGGATTATTATGGAAAGGATGGTTTAGGGAGGACGAAGGCTTTGGCGCTGGAGGTAGGCTCTGGGTAGAGATAGCAGAGGGGTTGGATTTTAACATAAAAATGAAGAATGAGAAATGACAATGACCATCATCTAAATTTGTTGTCGGGAGGATTTCCGTGAGGTCTTCAAGGAGCATTTGCAGTCCCAACAGGCTCTGGTCGGTTCGAGAACATGAGCTTGTATTTGACAATTTCCATTACTTCAAGATTCTCCTCCTTTTCCTCAACCGTCCTTTTCGACCCCTCCGAGATCTGGCTCTCCCTCCGCCGCACCACAGCTATGGCTCTAGACAATTTCTTGACCTCACCGGTGAGACGCTGATGCTGCCCGACGTAGAGGTGCACACGCTTCATCCAAGCCGAGCCCTCAGCACCGGGGACGTGATCCGGAAAGTCGAGCCTTCCAACCTCGACATTCCCAAGAGCGTTTCCGTCATCGTCCTCGGGGAGGTTGATTGTGCCTTGGAGTTCGAGCAGGGCTAGTCCTGATGGTGTTTGGAGGAGTTGGGGACAAGGGCTTGGTGTGGAGGTTTCCTTGGTCGGAGGATAAAGTTTGACGGTTGTCATTTTTGGGGGAACCGGATGGTTGGCTAAGTTACTGTAGTTTTACAATGACTTTGATTATGAAAATGCTCTTTGATGGCTGGATGTGGTTGTGTTGATACACGCGACGTATTGCGCGCGCTGAGCAGCTAGTTGTACATAAACTCAGGGTGTCGGTACACCGTGTGGATCAACTCACCTTCGGTGAAGGAAGTGGTGATGTAATACGATAGAGAATCGGGGTTCTTGAGACTTTATTCATACAGTGTTAACCAGAACTACAACCCTACTAAATTTGCCAATTGAAGTTACCATAGCTACTGCCTTGGGCATATCTGTCTTGCTTGATTCTCATTCCATCATCCTCTCTTTTCACAAAGTTGACCTCGAGTTTTCCAAGGCCCCACTCTCACAAACATTAAGATCGAGGTTGGCCAGGTGGGGGGTCGCTGCGAAACGCGGTTGAAAAGGAACAACCTTTTCCCGGGCACCGTCCGCTAAGCAAGCCCTGCCTCGCAATTGGCTCGCACGTTATCCCCCGTGGAGAGCCCTAGCGACACACACTTTCTCTATTTTCGCCCAAATTTTGCAACCTCTCAATCATCCTCATCAACTTCGAAATATCCGGCCAGGTCAAGTAAACTTGCACCACCACAACTGGCAAGATGAAGGTATGCAAACAGCCTTCCCATCCGCAATCACGACTTCCTAGGCGCGCTTTCGAAACATCCAGATACACGAACGGCTCGACTGTCGCGTTGCCCTGGGCTTTTGAGATTGTGATTCTCGAAATGTATCACTGCTAACAAATATCTTTTTCTTAGTTGAACATTAGCTACCCTGCCAATGGCAGCCAGAAGCTCATCGATATTGAGAATGAGAACAAGCTCCGTGTCTTCATGGAGAAGCGCGTACGTCAACCTCCATACGAATCACGACGACCTTCAAACCTTCTTTTCGATCGATAAGCTAACCTGTGTTGCTTTTTTCCTTCAGATGGGCGCTGAGGTTCCTGGTGACTCCATCGGCGATGAGTTCAAGGGCTACATCTTCCGCATCACTGGCGGCAACGACAAGCAGGGTTTCCCCATGAAGCAGGGTGTCATGCACGCCACCCGTGTCCGTCTCCTCCTCTCCGACGGCCACTCCTGCTACCGCCCCCGCCGCACCGGTGAGCGCAAGCGCAAGTCTGTCCGCGGCTGCATCGTCGGCATGGACCTTTCCGTCATCGCCCTCTCCATCGTCAAGCAGGGCGACAACGAGATCCCCGGCCTCACCGACGTCGTCCACCCCAAGCGTCTCGGTCCCAAGCGCGCCACCAAGATCCGCAAGTTCTTCGGCCTCACCAAGGATGACGATGTATGTTTCTTCCTGCGCCCATCATACTCGATCATCGCCTATCCGGACCTACTCCGAAAGGAGTGGCAGTCTGGATAGAGTGTGAGAAGACCCCTGTTGTCATTTCCTCTGTTCAAGAGGATGACAGCAGTGGGCACCGAGTTCAAATGATATACCATAAATTACTCAAGTGATGAGAAAACTAATCTTGATTTGTAAATCCAGGTCCGCAAGTACGTTATCCGACGTGAAGTCCAGCCCAAGGGTGAGGGAAAGACTCCCTACACCAAGGCCCCCAAGATCCAGAGACTCGTCACTCCCCAGCGTCTCCAGCATAAGCGCCACCGCGCTGCCCTCAAGCGCCGCCAGGCCGAGAAGGTCAAGGACGAGGCCGTAAGTTCTGACAGCACCCTGTTTCTGCTTGGAGTCCATACTAACCCCGTTGCCTACAGAACGAGTACGCTCAGATCCTCGCCAAGCGTGTTGCCGAGGCCAAGTCCCAGAAGGCCGATGCTCGCAAGCGCCGCGCAAGCTCTATGCGCAAGTAAGGTTCTGGCGTTCTAATGACTAACTAAAAAAATGGAGGGAATCATACCTTGATCTTGTGGTTTGCATGCAATAGGAGTGCGGATTCCTTGAGGGTTTTATTTGAGCCCTACACGAATGTATTAGAGCATTTCGGGAAATGACAATGCATTGATACACTAGTGCCATTCGCCAGTTAATCTGGGTTTCTGTTCCCGCCAACCTCTGCTGCTTAAGTGTTGTTGATCTACGTGATTAGTAGGTTGGGTTTTATCGTAGATGCTTGATATCATGATTTTGACGACATAATCTGTTCTGGCCTCTGTGGGCGTAATAGGGGTCATGCTGAGTTTTGAGAATATCAATCCCTGAAAAAGTACTCGGTCATGTATACATCAAGCATCATGTCACATCATATCTTTACAAACGCATAAAACTTTTCATCATACTCGCCTTCATTTTCCTCTTAACTGTAGGCAATAATAATAGTAGTAATGATGTACATGCAGTTCATCTTTTCCTCCGCCTTTCCATGACCTCTGATCTCCACAACCATGAGCAAGCAAGATCTGCACTTCCCCCAAGCCAGGCATGGAGAAAAGATGGCCTGGCAATAAGCGTCTGGAGTGTAAATGTCTCCTATAGGCCATATTCTGTCTGCCATGCCATCTATGTCGTGATAAAACAGATCCTCGAAAGGCCATCAAAACCATCATCCTTTACCTCCATGATCCATCTATCAGTTTCCCGCGCCAGCCATGCAAAATTGAATGAGTTTACGCAAAGCCGAAATACTCGCTTCCTGCCGTGATGGCCTTGTATAGCTGAGAGCGTAACGCATCATAACTCTCATATTCGGGGAGATCAAGTTCTAGTATCATGTTAGCTTGCTGATCATACTGTAATGACGTCCATAGAGCAAGCGACTTACGGTTGAAGCAGGTGTGAGAAGACGGCAGTCGATCCTTGTTGCCATAATCGCGATGAATATTAAATCTGCTGATGCCATTCATGCCTTCAAGCTCCTTGAAGCCGTTGAGGGGCACCTTGCTGGTTCCAGTCACAAACTGAAGCAACTTGGCTCGTTCTTCCTTGTCAAAGGATCGCACCGCTCGCCAGAACCACTGGATCTGCTGCGATGAGGGGTTGTAGTTTTGATACTCCGTGTTGCTCTTCCAATCGTCGACGTCAATATCTGGCAGGCCTGAGATAAGGAGCTCCAGCTCTTGTTCGTTAAAGATGGAGATGAGCTCTGCTGGAATGATGTCGTGGAAGCCTGATATTCTGTTAGTAAACATGTTTCTGAGAACAATCCGGGCAAATGCCATACCTTGGAGGAAGTGAGCCATTTGCTCCTTGACTGAAGACAGCAGTTTGTGTTCGACGACAAGGCGGACGTAGTCATGTTTGTTCTCTTCGGTAACCGCAATCTCTCGACCATTATCGATGAGATCTACAACCTTGTGAACACCAAACTCATCATCTTCAACGGAGAATGTCTCGGTAATAATGTCGGTAATGTCGTTGTCGAGCATCCAGCAGAGAGACTTGTAGTAGTCGGGGTCGAAAGATTCCATATCCTTTACAGAGACCGACTTGCCAAGGATGCGCTTGTACACAGCGCGGCTGAAATAACAGTCTAAAACGCGGCCTTCATAGAGAGCCTTGCCAATGATTCGCCCGATGAACTTGAAGAACATCAGATGCTCATCATTGATGCCACTGAGCTTGTTCGGATGGAAGGTCGTCCGATCTGACGAGACTGGCGTGAAGAGAACATAGTTGGGATCGAACATTTGGCGAGAAAGAACCTGGAACCATTCGCGACTAACACCGCCTGCATCGACGCCTTCCTCGCCGTGAAAACGGATGTTGAGTTTTCCAAACTTCATCTCATCGCCCGATTTGAAGTATAAAGATTTGAACGAGTCGTGGAAGACTTGGTCACGTCGGACGGAGAGCTGCAGGGCATACGAAGGTCGGCTCTGGCTGTTACCAGAACGCGAGTGAACGCTTCGGTTGAAGTAATTGCGCTTATTGTCGAACTCAAGGACCTTGGGGTTCTTAACAAGCAAAGCAAAAGTGCCCGACATAAGCTTAGGGTTGTTTCGGACGAGCTCGTTGAGGATTCGTCGATGGTCCTCGGTAAAGCTGAAGAACAGGCTTGCCGTTCGTGACTCGGGGGGTGGGCTAGACAGTACCATATCCTTGGCTTGAGAGGGGTCATCGTTTGTCGTTGTGTTCTTGCATACCACCATGAGAGACTCAATAAGTGGCAGAAGGATAGTTGCAACATTCAGCATGTTTTCTCGCTGTCGGATCGCACTCAAGCAGGCACTCAGCTTCTCCCACATAGCAGAGAAGGTGGAGTTGTGGTACAAAGAAGTGACGAGATCCTGTCTTTCATTCTTGCTCTTGTCTGCGTCGGCTTCGTCGACCTTCTTCTTGGTGTCAAACAGATGATCCAAGGCTGTGAGCACACGTAGGAGCTTGTTTTGCTCCGATGCGCCTGGAGAGAATTTGGCGAGTGCAACGCCCTGGATCTCAGTTCCGGAAGAAGCCTTCTCAATCTGAGGTGAGAGATCGTCTAGATCCGAGACGATGTTCTCGCTCAAGAGGCGTGCCTGATGGACTAGTTCCTGGCCAAAGATTGCCTTTGCTCCAGGGATAGCGGAAAGGTTCTTAATGGTTGAGATAGTATTCTGGAATGTCTTGGAACTACACTCTCGCGCCACAAAGATTCTGACGGCGAGTGTCAGGTTCTGGGATGGGATGATTGGAGGCTGTAATTGGCGAAGCTTCTTTTGTGCTGCTTCCTTCCGCTTTTCCTGTTCCATGCCATTGTCTTCTTTACTGTGAGCCTCAGTCGTACCAACATCAGTCTCGGGTTCAGTAGACTTCTCAACAGGCTCTTGGGTGGAACTAGATGGTTGATCAGTCGCGGTTTCGGTCGCCTTGGTATCCTCGTCAGGCTTGGAAGACGCATTCTCGAGCTCCTCCTCAGCTTCCTTGCGCCGTCTTTCAAGATTCTGTAGAGGCATGGTCACTCTGTTCAGGAGGTCCGCAAGGTGGGTCATAACTACCGAGCTCTCCATGACCAAGTCGCGGTCGAGAAGAGATAGAAGAGAATTGATGGCATATTTGTGGGACTTGACATCCTTAACCTTTCCTTTGCGGCTGAGGGAGCGCTTGAGTGTAGTCCCAATAATCTCGTGCTCAGTCAGGAACAGCCAAGGGATATGAGGGTTCTTAGTGCTGAGCTCGACAAGTAGGTCCAGGCATTGCTGCACAATGAGGAGAGGAGAGGTCTCCGAGTTGGTCTGTGTAGAAGCGTTGCCACCCGCTGCTAGCCCGGTTAAACTCCTCTTGAGAGCCTGGGGCGTCTTTTGATCAGCTTCCTTGTCCTTGTCTTTAGGTCGTCTTGCTTTGAGAGACAGCTGGCCGAAGCTGCGTTCAACAGCGCCCATGTCGGTGCTGCCGTCTTGGAGAATCTGGAGGAGTGTACTGATAACCTCGAGGCGATTTTGTCGGTTCTCACACACATCTGCAAAGACGTTGAAGAGATAGTTTCGGATCGAGCCCTGCTGAGCGATGAACATGAGACGCAGCAAGGTCGCAACACCGGCCTTATCGAGCATCTGAACCACGGTTCGGCGCTGGGTCTTGTTCGCAGCGGGAGGGGGAACAATTGGCACTCCCTGGTTTGCCGGGTTGGCGCTGGGCGGGGTCCGGCCTGTGATAACGGAGTGAACGTTGTTGTGCTGGCTCAAGGCTCTGGCTTGGGCCGCCATCTCGGGAGTAAGCTGGTCCATGAGTTCCTCGCCCTGATCCATCAAAACTTGCTCCCGGAGCTCGGGTGGGAAGGTTAGCAAGATGCTCGCCGTGTCCATCTCAGGCATGGCAGTCTGGCCACCAGCAATTGTCGCCTGGCGACTCTGGTCTTCTCGGGCACGACGGCGCTGCTCTTGGCGTTCCTGCTGTGCAATTTCTAGGCGTAGTTCCTCTGGGAGGGCATCGAGAAACTCCTGGAAAACCTCGGTCGACTCGCCGGTTGTGGCCTCCTCCCGTGCCTGAGATCGTCTCTCGCTAATGGTTTGAGCGATCACTTCCTCTCGGAACTCTTCGGGCAGTGCCGCGAGGTAATCTGGGTCGATGCCCAGCTCTGTAACGTCAACCTCTTCACCTCTGATCGTGGTCATAACACGAGGGCCGTCAGAAGCCTCGGGAGCTTGAGTGGGAGTTTCCGAGGGCTCGGATTGACCCTGTCTGGTAGACTCGACGCCTTCCATGGCGCTGACATCAGCTTGAGTATTGGTTGTTGCGGCAGCCGCCTCAGAAGCAGCTATCTCCGCAGCCTCGCGTGCTTCAGTCTCCTTCTTCTCTCGCTCGGCCTTTTCTTCCTCTTCCTTGGCTTCGCGTGCCAGTCGTTGCTCCTCTTCTACCTTCTTACGCTCTTCCTCCAGGCGCTTGAGATTGTCGGCTTCCTCAGTCTTCAGCTTCTTTTCCAGTTCCATTGCAGCAGGTGTGAGCTTAGCCACGATTATATTGTAAAGCTTGGAGGCCTCGGTTGAGTGACCCAGTCCAAAAATCATTCGAGCTTCTTCTTGATAGCGATCCAGTGTGGGTTCGATGGCGAAGGATACAGCCTGTGAAGGCTCTTGGCTAGGTCCATCACGTCTTTGGTCGCCCCTGGAGCCTCGAATAGGGCCCAGGTCTCGGGTCTCTCGACCTCCTGGACCAGCAATCTGCAAGTGAAAAGCATGTTGGCCGTTTCGACTCATGATGGGAAGGAATTCCATCAATTCTCCAAGGAATCCCATAGGCCCATCGATCACCTGTCGTCCACCAGAGCCAAAGATACCTTCTGGGAGTCTCAAGCCAACTGAGTGAGGATGACCAGGGCGTTGGGAGTTCTCGCGAGCTTGATCGTTTCGTCGAAGGAGGGGGTTGGCACCATCATCAGAGTTGGGCTGGGCACCGCCAGGGCGGTGAGCTCGAGAAAAGTAGCTGCGGAAATCTGAGGAAGGCATGTTAGCACGAGAATAAGACAGTCGAACATTTTGGATGCTTACCACCGATAGCATCGCGATTAGATCCAACCATGAATCCAGGTGGGAAAGGGCTGCGGTTGTCCACACGAGTGAGTAACCGCCGGCGATTGTTATCCATCATGAACAGGTGGCGATGCTGGTCTTCTTCTTCAGGGCTAAGACCATCCCATCCAAGAGCGGCCATGGGCACCGGTTGGTCATCAACTGTTCCCATTAGTAAAAGTTTCTTTGGAGTGTGGGATATAGCCACTCACGAGGATAATCGTCGTCGTAGATGTACGCTTCGTCGTCCATCTCGTCCTCATCGTCCTCATCTTCTATAAAGAAATTAGCAAAAAGCGATAACTCTGCAAAGTATGCTGCTCACCGTCGTCATCGTGAGCTTCGAGATAATGGTCCTCCAGTCCATCCATAATATCTGGGTCGAACCCATCATCTTCGCCCATGATAGCGCGAGCCATACCATCAAGGAGATCTCCTGGGCCCATCTGTATATGCTCTTCGTGAACGTCTGCGTCATACTCGAGGTCGTCTTCGTCAGGATCTTCATCATCCTCGTCGTGACTCGCACTTTCCCAGCCCGAATTACCATCGTCATCGAGTGGGTTACCATCCTCGTCGACAATCTCAACTTGATCTTCCATATCTTCCATATCGGCAGAATCGACATCGTCATCGTCGTCCTCGTCATCATCGCTGTCATCATCATCGTCATCATCATCATCCTCCATGATGACCTCGACAACACCAGGGTCGCCATGGAGCCCTTCGATTTCACCCATTTCGCTGAGTTCCTCGTCTTCATCGCTGATATTGTCCTCTCCATCTGAAATATCATCATCTCCATAGTCCATTTCCTCATCGTCGTACTCATCGCCGTACATGTCCTCATCGCCATCTTCGTCATCTTCGTCGGAATCATCATCCTCCCCCCGGGGTTCGAGCATACCAAGGGCTGAGTTCCGATACAAGTCGGGAGTTTCTTCCCGGTCATCACCAAGATCTGATAGGGAAGACGTAGAACCAATATCGTCATCCATAGCGTCGGACACAGAGTCGGATGGTAAAATGTTTGAATGGCTCAATTCTTTGGCAGTCTCGGTCAGCACCCGAAGAACTCGCAGGATGTACTTAATTGCACGCTTGACTCCGGGATAGTTGAGATTGATCTCCGCAATGGAGCTGGTAAGTTTGTCGAGGTAACCCTTTTCGTACATCAATCTGCGTAGTTGGGCATGAGACCGGGTCTGAGTGCTGTCCGAGCTCCTTGGGCCAGCATTCTGGTCCTTATCTCTTTCACCCACGATGTAGTTCATGAGTTCAGCAAGACATTGCATCCGGGAATACCGAGTCTCGAGTGGCTCATCACAGATAGGGGCCCTCTCGTAAGCTTTCAATATCGTGTCGAGAACAAACCTTCGCACGAAGAGAAGGTCAGTTTCATCCTCATACGCAAACTTATCTTTGCTTCGATCAACGGCTTTTTCACTAGTCTTAGCGACCAGGGCAACCAAGACCTTTTGAGTCTGCGTGGATGTTGCGGCCTTTTTCTTCGAGGCGATGCTATCGACTGTTCCGCTCAAATTGCCTTGGCAGAGCAAATCGTAGATCAGATAGTTCAATACACTTGATCGAGGTTTAATTGGCGTACTGGTTGTCAGAGGGGCGCTTCGCTTGAAGTTGATAAACTCCATTTTGGTCCTGTTGTAGCTCTGGAGAAGCTCAGCCAGACAATTGAGCAAGAAGCAGCGGTAGATGAAAATAGGATGCTCGTCAGCCTTGAAGACAGGCTTATGAGGCTTTTTATCCTTTGCTTCCACCGACGGGCTCTCTTTTGATGAGGAGGGCTGGCTCTCGGGCGTCGATGAAGAATCAGGTTTTCCCTCTTTGTCAGCGACTGGGATTTCCTTGTCCTCAACCTCGCGATAATTAACCAATTCGCATAGTAGGAAATGGATCACACCGTCAGGGTTTTCAACCACCGGTCGCTTGCTCTCGTGAAGACGAGGTGCATCGGTCATCTCCTTGTCTACCGGTTCAGTAGACGGTTTAATGTCTTGAGTCGACTTATTATCATCCTGATGGCTCTGGTCATCGGGTTTGTCGGTTGCTGCAGTACTTTGTTCGACATTCGCCTCATTATTTTGTTCCACAGTTTGCTCCTTCAGGACTAGGACTTGGGATCTTGGGTTCTCGGCAGAAGGAGAGATCCATCTAGCAAATCGTAACATCTCGTTCGTGACCTCCACAAACAAGTCAGGGGCCCGGAGAGCAATAGGCGCCATTGCCCGAAGATAGTTGGAGACGTCGGAATGGCCGCGTTGAGCACGCTGGAGACTTGGGAAGCTAGCCTTGATCTCCGCACGCATGATTTGCTTGATAGTGTCTTCATCTTCAATAATGTGGCGGAGAATAGTCATGATGAGCGCCGATAGCTTCGTCTGCTTGAAACGCTCGGATCCAGAACCAGACAACTGTTTCGCCATAAGAAACAGTCGTTGGAGGTTCTTTTTATCGCCGACCAATTTCGCCAATCGTCGATTTCGTGTTAGGATAACCAAAACTCTGAGCGCAGAAACTGCCAGCGTCTCTTCCTTTCCAATTCGGGGCAGCAGCTCCAAGAGTGATTCGAGAAGAGTGGTGCACTGCTGATCATCAATGAGACGCGTACGCAGCTGGATAATAGGCTCCTCGACGCTCTCATCCAGAGCTTTAGGGGCTTTCCACTGGGCAGCTACGGGGCGCTCGTCATGACAAAGAAGTAGTTCGACGACCAGGAGAATGTAGGGGATCCATGGTGGCATATCCTCAGCGGAGGTAGAAGGCGAAACCTTCAAGAAAGCAATGTACTCGTCGATACTTTCTTTAAGGCTGTCCACATTGCTTTCAAAAAAGCTCTCGTCCTGAAGAAGAAGTGCGAGGAGATGTGCATAGGCGGCAATGCATTTTCCATTGCGCTTCTTCTCCTCTTCCTCATCGAGAGCAAGTGAGGATAAGGCAGATGTCAGAGTAGGCCCAACGTCATCTTGGGCATCGGTATTTTGTTGTTTCAAGACAATAACCTGAATCAGCTCAGAAACCTCGATGGCCGTTTCTGGGTGAGCTCTGATGACGTCCAAACACCTATCAATCATGTTGCCTCGTAGTTTGACACGGTATTTGTCGATGTCTTCCTTGGTCGCAATGGACTGACTACCACCGTCTTGATCTTCGGTTGCGTTCGCGGTGGAAGGCTCAGCTGGTGTAGGTTGAGGATCAGTCGCCAAACTGGATGTGTCGCGGGTCGCATCTGTAGCCTGCGAAGATTGATCCATGAAATCGCCCAATCTATCCGCAAAAGAAAGGGCTTGCTGTGGAATCTCAGGTGGACCGTCCAAAGACATGCGGTCTGGCTCCAAGGAGCTGGCAACATTTGGCTCAGCATCGCTGCCAGTGGTGGTTGTTTCATTGAGGGCAGAAAGATCGGACTCCTCTGCAGGAATGGGGTTTCGTGGACCAGCAACGCCGGCTTTATGGGCCGAACAATAGTCTCGCGCGTTAGCAATGTTTCCGTTCGCTCGATACACAGCCTCGTGTACCAGGTCCTCGTCGTAATCCTTGCTGAGTAGATTCTCGATGGTACCACGGTGCGCACGCCAGTCAAATCGCACATCAGTGAGCTTGAACAGTTGGAAAGGTGGCTTGTCTCTGTTCGATGACTGTGGCTCGTGTTCACCTGCCGAGATGATTCGCAAGATATCGAGTAAGCGGACCACGGTCTGATGAGGGACCTTCTCTACAAAGGCGGAATCCCACAACTCAACGACCTCTGGCAAGATAGCTGCCCGGAACTCAACAACGAACTGTTGATAGAGATGAGAAGTGCTCTGGGATCTGTCCACATTGCGGGGCTGAAGAGAAAAGTGGTTGCTTGTCTCCGAAAGATATTTACCATTAGCCAAGGTCAGGTACAAGTCTAGAATCTTCTTAAGGCCGAAGGCAGCAACCTTGGCTTTGGATGACTCTTCGGAAGCTGTTTCAGTGCCTTGACGGATTGCCTGGGCGAACACTTTGAGCATCGAGTTCAAAACGCCCATGCCTCCCTCCTCCTTGAAAGCGAGAAGGACCGGCATGATTATCTGAACACCCGAGCGGTCACTTGGCCGTGCAGTAGGGTGGTCGATCAGCATCTCTGTGATGGTGTGGAGCATGATGATCCAGAAGTGGAAATCCTTCGAGGACGGGTCCACAGTGGCCACAGATGACTTGACCTGGCTCAAGAGAGTATCAGCCAGGGCTCTGGCGATTTCCAAGTGGCGAGGTCTCTGATACAGGTCGCGGGGGTCTCGTTCGCGGCGAGGGAGTATCGCCTTACCCAGCGTTTGGAAGAGAGGGAAAGTAGTCGGGATCATGGGATGCAGAAGGAGGCGCAATGTCTCGTAGTTTTGGAACCGAGGACTGGCTTGTTCTTCCTCCGTCGGGCGAGTGGGTGCATCATCGTCCGATTCTTTCTTCGGTTGGCCAACGCCAGCGCTGTTGAGCATGCCAGGCAAAGATGTACTATCATCAGCTCCAGGCAAAGAGTTGCTTCCGCTTGCAGGCCCGTCGGACAGGGAGCCATGCCGTCTGAAAGACCAGTGCTGGGGGATGACAGTGAGCTCTCCTGCCTCCTCTGCAAGCACACCGCGCAGCAAAGGGCCGATCGACTTCACCAGGTTGAGATAATAGTCGTAAACGTTGATCGGATAGAACTGCAAGGCATTCGACCGGGATGTTGAGAAACAATCAGACAGAATCTTGATGTAGGTCTGCGCGTTCAGGAGAGCCTTGATAATCTTGGTTCCATCCCTAATGACGTCCGAAGATTGCGCCTTGTCCAACACGGTCTTCAAGTCAGGACTAAGGAATGGTTCGAAATAGGACGGAACCGCTTCCGTCTTTTCTGTAAGCGGCTGAAGAGCGTCAACAGCTGATTGTGCGCGTTGCAGGAGTGATGGCAATCCCCGGATGGCAGAGAATTCCACAAGCTGCGATACCACTTGATTGAGAACTCTCGAGGCAAGCGAGTCACCAAAGTTGGTGGGAAGACTCGGAGACTCGCAGATATCAAGAAGCAGCTCCACGCCTCCGTTCTCGACAAAACTGGCTTTCAGAACCGAATTGGCAAGATAAGAGCTCAGGAAACTACCAAGAGCAAATATGTATGGGGTGATCGATTGCTTGGGCGAGTTTGAACCACTGGTATCGCGGCTGTCAGGTGAAGGGTCGTTTAACTGTGCAGCGTCTGACATGTCAATGTCGGCATCTCCCAAGGTGCTCTTTTCCTTGTTTTTCTCTGTTGTGTTGTCGACAGGAGAAATTTGGGAGTTCTCGTCAACTGATACTGTCTTGCCTTCAGAATCGACGAGTAACAGTCGAGCGCCCCACCCGGACAACCTCGCCTTTTCGATTCCCAAGAACCGCACCCGGGCAACCATATCAATGACGGCGTTTGCAATAGCTGTTCGCACAGGAGGATGATGGCGGGCAAGCTCATCGAAGCTGGCACCCACATTGTTGGCAAGATCGGTATCAACCTCCATACATTTGACGTGAGCGGGACTTTCGAATATTTCCAGGAAACTGTCAAATGCGCCTGAAGCAACTACTAGCTTCATTCCAGCATTGTTCAGGGAGATCGAGTTCAACACTTGAGGAACAACAGTGATGGCATCAGTGGAAGGAAGGATGCCTGAAGCTGGAGATTCGCGTGACTGGCTTCGAAGCAGCTCTTCTGTAGGGGGGTGAGGTCGCGCGTCCTTCTCGACAAGATTTGCGACGGTACTTCCAGGCGAATCTGCTTCCTCGTTGTCTTTGCCGCTCGAATTTTGCTCCTCGACAACATCATCAGGTAATGGGCGGACGGTGATGGCTTCGAGATAAGTCTTGATCATGCCCGATTCCGATATAGCGGCAAAGCTAGTAGGATCATTGTTGATGAAATCACTAAGAATAGTGACAGAATTGGTCCAAACGACAGATCCGAAGCTTTGCTTATCATGGATTATGTCCCGCAAACTCCCCAACAGGTCTGATTTATCGGCCAAGTTTCGAAGAAGCCGATCCGTGTTTCCACTGAAACTGTACGAGTTGGACATGATGTGGTGAACAAACTTGAGTAACCATTTTAGCGTCTGCTGTTGGTAATAGGGGATCTCGTAGTCAACGGCGCCCGATTGCTGAGATTTTGGAGTTCCTTGATCGGCTTGTTGCATAGTCTGAGATTCCTTCACTGTATCCACCACCAGTTGAGCAACGGCGTCCAGGCCCTTGGCGTTAAAGAAAGCGGTAAAAGCATTTTGGTACGACCATATCAGTCCATCTAGGAATGCCAGAACCATCGAGTGGTTTCTTTGAGCGACGCCTGAGCGAATGTTGAGAATCTCAACCAGTATCTCCATCAGGCCGGCAGCAACCATCTCGGAGCCAACTCGTGTACCCATGGACAAGTGAAGAGTCAGAGAGAACAAATTGTTTCGCCAATCATCCGTCTCTGTCACCTGATCGCCCGTCTCAGCGTCCATCTCTTCCTTCATGCCGGCAACTGCTCTTCGGATAACATAGAGTAGAATACCGTGGTTCACGTTGGCGTTAAGTGCAGAGAGGACATCTTGGCATCTAGCTTGAAAATTCGAGATTGCCTCTAGTAGAGCCAGCGCCACAGCCTGCAACCACAAAGGGACGTCAATAACGCCGTTGGCAGTGGGATGAATAAGTTCGGCAAGCTGGTAAACAAGTTGAAACCGCCGGGTCTCGTCTGAATCTTGACGCAAAACCTTCTCGAGGAAATTGGACTCGGTGTGGATGTACGCCAGGTTGGTGATTGCCAACAGGCGGATGGCAAGCAGTTGTTGTCGCGATTCGGAGGTACCTAGAAGAGCCTTGGCAGCTCTGATACGGTGGAAAGCCTCATATTTTGACGCAGCTGGCATATCCGAAGGGCATCGTGACAGCAGCTCATGTACAGGAAGCGACGTTACCAGTGACTGCTGTACCTCAAAAGATCTAGGTCCTGGCGCTGTGGGTTCATCCGCGATGCCAGGCGTTCGAGGTCCCAGAGGGGATGAGTCCTCCCCAGGAGCGTTTCGAGCCCGAGGTGTCTGATGCTGACCAGTCATGGTGGAACTACGACGTAGCGGTGTGGGAGTGAATGACATAGACGAATGACCTGTATCAGCAGCAGCCTGTGGTTCCTGGGGGGCGTTCTGAGGGTAGTAAGACACCTTAATGTCCCCCCATCCGTTCCAACGCTTCTCATCAGAGGCAACGATGGTGACAAGATCGTTTGCATGCATCGAGGTCACTATCTTGGAACCTGTTGCCGGAGCGCGGTCCTTATTCTTGGCTGAGCCTGGAGTGTGAGACGAGACAGAGTCAGATAGACTGATTATTGGGGTCTTGACAAAAGGTAAGGCAAGTTGCTGAACCCGGTCCAGATCGATGTTGTAATGGTTGGCAAGCAACGCGGTACTGAGTTGTCTGGCAGCGTTTCCAAGGCGCTTGACGGACGCTTGGTAACGTTGAGCCAGCTCTGACCCAACCTCGAGCGTTGCAATAAGGACAGGCAGAGACGTAGTGTGGAGTAAATCATTGAGATGAGCACTACTGGCATAGATACTCCTGTTGCCACAGTGCTCCAACAACATGCGGGTAAATCTGAGAACCACTTCAATAAGTTGCCGGTCTCCGTCGGCCGGAAATCCATGGTCTGTCAACTCTTTCGTCGTCCACTGCTTCTCGTCGCTGAATGCCGACTCCTTCGTCTCGTTGAGGAGTACATCACACGCGAATTCACGAGCCTGGGGGCCCTCATTCAGCTGGTAGGTGGCACAAAAATGTTCGAGGATGCTGTCAAATCGATTCAAGAGAGGTATCCAGTGATACAGGTCACCTCGTCCGAAGGGCCATCTGGATGGGAAACTGGCAAGATGCTGTGGCAAGAGGGGTAGAGTGGTTGTGGATGCCGACTCGACGTATGCCTTTAACCAGGGAGACTATAACATATTAATAACTTTTCTTTAACATATCGAGCAACCATCTTACCAGAGTCTCCTTGTGTTTCTTTTGCATGGGCTTAGTGATCTTCCCCATGATGAAGGTGGAGGCGGCTGAGCCGCAGAAAATTATAGAAGCTCCCCCTCTACTACAACCAGTCTAACTGACCCGCCACAGCGATAAGCTTGAAATCGGGGAAGAGCTTACGTTGCGGACAAACTCCTGCGTGGAAATACGACAATCTCGAAAGGCGCGTGTGTGGCTGCAGCTAAGATAGAAGGTCAGCGGTCAGGCTAGATGAGCGGTGCTAGCAGTTGAGAAATCCACAGGATTGGGATGATCGTACGCGTTCTCGAGTTGTTGCAAGATAGAGTGTACAAGGCCTCTCTCTAGGTTGGATAAGAAAGTAAGAAAGGCGGTGATGGTGAGAAGAGAGTGGTTTCGCGGGCGGAGGACAAAGCTTGGGATTGCAATTCAAGGTCGAGTGCAGGTCGGCCTGGAATAGCTTTACCAGCTGCGAAAGTCGGTCCGAGTCGCGACGTTGAAGTAAATGCGGTTCTGTCCGAGATTCGGGGTAGAATGTCTCAAATGGAAGAAAGCTCTCTACTGGAGAGAAAGATGTTCAGTGAAGATGAAGAGGGAGGATGTAGAGGTTGGATGGAAAAGGTGCATTTGCAAATCGTCAGGTTGACAAGTGCAGGTGGGCCTTTGCGTAATAGGTGTGCCAGCGGGAAGGTGGGTAGGCAGGTTGACGGAACCATTCAAGTTGCAAGGGCGTTGAAGTACCTCAAAGGCCAGCCATGTGCTGCAAGATACATGGAATCATCTGGGGAAAGCCTCGGATTATCTCTTCGGCCTGTTGCACTTGACGGCCTCATATTTTACGGAGGCCAATGCCATGATTGTACGTATTCCAAGTTATTCTTTTTTCTTCTTCTTCTTCTTCTTCTGGCGTTTGCCTTATGTATTCTGACATTCACCGACAGCTTGTTTCGGTCTTCAGTCTAGATGATGCGGGCATTCATACACGTTCTCCTTTGCAGGTAAATAGTTTTCTTCTTGTCTACTACTCAGGTTGTCATGAGAGTATAACTATACGGACCTTTACTACTAATTGAAGCACCATATGAGGGAGTGGAGGGAGGCCCTTGTTGGGCAGCTGTGGCTGGCTGCCTGCGTACCCAGTCCCTTAACCAATAGAATCTGCAGTGAGAGCCAACTCTCGAGAGTCGAGCGGGCTTGCATCTACAACTACCTGTCTGGTATCGGCGGTTTTGGTAATAGTGCCAAGTCTTTGTGTTGAAAATTCGGAATATCAGTCATCAGGAAATACCTACTCGACTCACGACCGCTCTCGTTCCTTTGATGTGGGGTACCGCTGCGTCATCTATCAATCATGTTTTGGCCAACTCTGCGTCTCTCCTAATTTGAAACTGTTATGGGAAACACAGTGTAGTTATACATCGTCCGCAAACAAAATCCATTATGTGCAATCTCTGAGCGGCTTCCAATAGAGCCTTGACTTAATTACCACATAACTACAATGACGATTTTTAACCCTCCTGTAGAAATAGGGTGAGATTGATTCCACCGTGGGAGCGCATAGGCCCAATAGTGGAAAAACAAAAACATCGAAAAGAAAGCTTTAGGGTAAATATTTGATTTTAGGAAAGACGAGGTTTGGGCATTATTCAGTTGTTCCGATGGTCGGGACTGCATTATCCCAACCTGACGTTAAACATGTGACCATGTTCAATTGCCTACCAAGCACAAATGTTTCCTAGTAATCAATATATCAAATCCATCTATATCTCATTCCGCTACAGAAGCCCGTTGGCAGAGATATTGAACTCTGGTCTTTCACGATACATGTTCATTCAAACCAGTGTTCGTTGGTGTGTGCATCAGAGGCTCGATACCCAACATCGAGTGAGCGGGACACCGCCCATCCCGTCGCCCCTGCGTTAGTGCATTGGTGTAGAGACAGATGGTCTATCAGGGCTGCAGATCCGTCGAGGACTAGTTGTATTTGATCCAAGGGAAGAGATCCATCTCTACTTCTAGGTTAACCAACGTCAGCCACACACCTACTTATGTATGTGCTGCATAATAGAACGAGGTTGGTGGGCTGGAAGAGATAGAGCCTCTGTAAAAACCATGACCGTTTTGCCTCCTCAGGAGAGGCAGGCATATGGATTCACAACTATGAAATTCATATCCGTCTCAATGACGGTGTGAGGGCACCGCGAAAAGACAAGAACCCAAACGCTTGCGATTGGCTGAATGCAGGCATCCTCTCATGCCTACAAACGGCTTGGGTAGCCCTAAAACATTCCCGCTGGGAGAGTAGGTCGCCTACTCGGTTCAAATAATAAAGATGGAACTGGGCTAAGGTGTTTCAAGAGATTGGCCTCTTCCTGGCGATCACTGGAACGCAGCGACAGATATCGAGACTGTATGAAGAACGTACCTCGACTCAGACAATGTCAATTCTTTGATAGTGTAATAATGGTGGCCGCATAAAGAGTGAGAGTCTTCTCTCCATAATGTTGAGTGAGATCGGCAGATCCTTTTCGGTAGGCAATGGGTTTGATTCACACAGTACAGAAGTGCAATCTATCGAATCAACACTGGTAGTGATTTTGGAGTTCAACCAGAACAAAGAATGGAAAATGCGAGTGCGTGCTTGAAGTTCTCCTCCGCAAATGTCACGGTCTTGTGTGACAGGCAGCATTCACTGATGTGCCTGGGCCATGCGGCCGTCGATGCTGTATACCTAGGCGGCGAAATGGATGACTCCCTGAGAAAGTAACATCATGAGCGGTTGGGGAGGTCGGCTTCCCTTTGTTGTCATTCCAGTACACAAGTCTCTCTGTTCCGCAATCGACCTAGCTCACGAAGGAATGCCACGACTATTCTAGTGATATTGTCCTCCATGCTAACTGCAAGGGTAAGTAGTAAAACAATAGCTAATCGTTGCTGTTCGAAGCTGACGAGGCGGGAGTTGAAGGCTGTATGTCCAGCCTGAGTTCTCAGGAGTGGGAAGCCTGCCCACTCATCAACGCTCGCTAAAAACAGAACACGGCGTCCCTCCCCTGCCCCGCTCCGGTTTGACTAGGGGTTTTTTTTTATTTGGGTTCTAGCCGGAGCGCCTCACTACCCATAAAACAACCCCAACCTCCAGCCTCCAATCCACTGTTACCCCTTCCAGTCCAGGGCACCACCATTAGAAAAGTCCAAGAAGTCTCTCCATGCTGGTCCAGGGGTAGCAACATCTACGCCACTGATATTCCCCCTTTGGAATATCAACCTGCTGCTTTCAAGATCTGATATCTGGCATATTCGTCCTGTTATTTTCGTGCAACATTTCCTACCGTAACCTGTCACTTGTTGCAATAATCGCATTGACTGCTTTCTACAGCCCCATCGCCCGTTTCGGTTTCAAAGCTGGATACTAGTTGAGGGGCCACATCTTTCAAGTCTAGGTACGGACTCGTTCGTCTACAGCTTAACTCAAGGAGTTCAAAGACCACGACTGCGACGCTACCGATACCACCCCAAGGATATACCCAAACTCTCCGGCAATCATGTCACAGCAACAGGAAGTCGCTTCGCCGGCGTCGGTGGTCCAAGACCCTACCGACTTGCCTCAAGACCCGGAGAAACCTAAGTTGGACACTAAGTCACATCAGCCAAAGCAAGACGATGCCGATAACAGAAGACTTTCGTCTGGAACGGAGTCTGACGACGCCGTGAGTTTCTTTTCCTCATATTCTGCTACCACCAGTCACGAGCTAGACTGTAGCTCGACTAGGCTTGACCTAGTGCTAACTACAAAACCAGGCAACGGAACATGACGCTTTCGAAGATACAGTCGATACATCTCCAGTACGGACGCTCACCAACAGAGTCGTATCGACACAACCACCGATGCCTCCAGCCCGCGACGAACCCGTAGAACGGAACTCTCGGTCTTCGTCCGAGGGATCAACTTATCAAGATAATAAGGGGGAACAAAAAACCCAACAAAAGATTGACCAGTCTGATGCGGACTCGATCGACGAACATAGCATCCACGAGAAGCCCGCGGCGCGGAGGAAGTCGTCCAGTCACTCCAAAAGTATCTCAAGTACCTCGAACCTCGATAACGTCAATCTCGACGACGACGACAGGAAGACTTCGTCACCTCCCCCACCAGGTAACCGGCACTCGAATCATCACCTCGCCCAGACAAAAACACATACTTACGGTGAAACAGTTCCAAAGAGTCCACCTGAAAAGGAGCGACAGCCCAACAAGACCATTTCTCTACACAGCATCACCAACTCCCTCCCTTCCATGCCTTGGTCTCCCCCGGCCGAAACATCTCCTTCTCGAAGCCCTATACCACCAACTGCTGCAGTAGCGCCCCCACCTCCAGCAAAGGACCTTCCTACATCCAAAGAGCTCCCTCCACCTCCACCATCTACCCGAAAGCTCACAAGCCCTTTCTCCTGGCTGACACGGGCCTCGAGTAAGGAAAGAGAGGCAAATTCTACACCACCTGTTTCTACTTCGGGTCGAAGAAACACCGCCAGCTCTATTGCAACACTCACAAGCAATCCCGAAATGATGCTGAGCAGGCTGGACGAGGAGAAGGATGGGTCCTCAGCATCCCCAGGCTCGCTCCACACAACCAGCCTCAAGGACAGATTTAAACAACTTCGTCTGCAACAGGAAGCTTCTGCTGCTCAATCGCCAGACGAAGGTGAAGATGGACTGGCGAACCATGGCACGGGCCTTGGTCTGTTGCCTCACGACGAAGCGAATGACCCTCTTCCATCACCAGTACCACAGCCTACATCTGTTCTGGCTCCTGGAACAGTGTCCGGAGTGAATGCAGGACCTTCAGCCATGTCGGAAAGCCAAGTGAATTGGGATCTGTGGCAGTCAGTTGTCTACGAGGGTCCAGCAGCAGTGGCTCGCACGAGTGCTGAGGAGCTCAATAAGTCTATTGCGACTGGTATTCCAAGTGCCATCCGTGGAGTCATTTGGCAAGTTCTCGCCAACAGTAAGAACGATGATCTCGAACTTCTTTACAAGGACCTGGCAACTCGTGGCACAGACAAGAGCAAGGACCGACATAGCAATGGCACGACAGCAAGCTCAATGAGCAATGGAAACCTCAGTGTACAGAGCGGAGAGACTGTTACTTCCTCGGCGTCGTCCGTCAATTCAGACAACTCGGGCGGAAACGGCTCAACGTCGCCGCACTTGGAGAAGAACGGGGAGACGATTCAGAGAGCCCAGGCTGCATCAGTTGCCGAGCGGAAGAAGAAGGACAAAGAGGACGCCGCAGCACTACAGAAGCTAGAAAAGGTAATTCGCCGCGACCTGGGCGCTCGAACTAGTTACTCCAAGTATGCGGCAGCGGCTGGGCTTCAGGAGGGACTATTCGGTGTCTGCAAGGCTTATGCTCTTTACGACGAAGCGGTTGGATATGCACAGGGCATGAACTTCCTTATTATGCCTTTGCTTTTCAACGTAAGTTGCCTGTCATATTCTATGGAGCTCTGTCTTTGTTACTAATCTTTGTCTTAGATGCCCGAACAAGAGGCCTTTTGTCTCCTCGTACGATTGATGAATCATTACAAGCTACGAGACCTATTCATTCAAGACATGCCTGGGTTGCACATGCACCTTTACCAGTTTGAAAGATTGCTCGAAGACTTCGAACCTGCTCTTTATTGTCACCTTCACCGACGTGGTATATCTCCTCACCTTTATGCCACTCAATGGTTCCTGACCCTCTTCGCCTACCGATTTCCTCTACAACTTGTACTTCGCATCTACGATTTGATTCTGTCAGAGGGACTCTCAGCTATCCTCCGCTTCGGAATTGTTTTGATGCAGAAGAATGCCACAACTCTTCTCGGCATCACCGACATGCAACAGCTCACCACATATCTAAAGGATAAGGTTTTCGACGTCTACATTGACAAGGACCCTAGCTCTGGCAGTCTTCTTGAGAACGGATTTTTCGGCAGTTCAAGTGCCAGTATGGACAAGGAGGTGTATCGCGCAGATCAGCTCGTTAGGGACGCATGCGAAATCAAGATCACACCCGAGACACTAAAAGCGTACACCGTGGAGTGGGAGGAGAAGACCAAAGCCGACAAAGACCGAGAGACTGAACTCTTTGAACTTCGGACCGCGAACCACAACTATGCCGTCAGAATCCGCAAGTTGGAGGAGAGAGTAGAGGCCTGCGACCGAGAAGGGGCTGACTTGGCCAATGAGTTGGTTCACACCAAGGTTCAGAACCAGGAGATCAAAGATGAAAACGATAGCCTCAAGGGTCAAGTCCGAGAATTGAAGATCGTCATAGAGAAGCAACCGATGGAGATTGAGGAGACGTGGCACCTCGAACGCGATGATTTGATGAAGCGCAACTTGCATGTGCACGAGGAGAACCAGAGACTTGAGAAGGAGTTGGGCGAACTGGAGGAGGAGTTGGTCTCCACGAAACTTCTCTACGCCGAGGTAAGTTTCTGCTCGACTCGAGTCGGTACTTTTGATATATGCTAACACAATCGCAGATCAACTCGCAACACGAGACGCTCAATCGTAAGTGGACGGACATGAAGCGACAGTTTGCGTAAGCTCCTGTTTTTCTTCCTTTCTTATGACACACAAGTCAGGCACCTGGTAATGGGCCATTCGTGTATAAAGCATTGCTGTCTTTTTCCTTTTTTTTCGTACTTGAAAACTTTGGTCACCCTGAGCAATGTGTTGTCCGAACAGTGTAGTATTTGTCTGCTCGGCGAAGCGAAACAAAGGATGATGTTGTGACTGCACGCAGTCCAGCAAAGAGTAAATGGGAAATGCCCACAAGGGGGAGTGCTGGCACGTTTTTCGATTCCCATTAAAATACAAATATTCATGAATCTTCTCTTATGATCTGGACGGAAGTGCTCGGTGATGTAAAGAATTATGACGCTGCTTGCCAAAAGCGAGCAGGTTGTGCTGACTTTGATGCTTTAACCGATGGCAACATACCGATCACTTCAACCTTCACACCTTACTCAATTTTCACGAACGACGGTTTGGACCTTGATATGAGTTAAATTCATTGCATGAAATTTTCATTCCCTATGGACCCATTCCCGATGCTCATGCGAAGCTCATTATGCCTTGAGTAACTGTCAAGACACAGCGGAAACAAAAATCCTTGAACACCATACCAAGGGCCGGTAGACTCCCCTTCGTTTTTTTTAACCACGAGTTTACTTGTGGAGCTTGCGCTGGTAGAAAGCGAGCTCCTCGCCCTCCAGGATGTAACCGTCACAGCGACCGGACTGGCCAGGTCGGCTGGAGACGACGGCGTACAATCGACCGGCCTCGAACTGCTTCTCAATGGGGCCCTCGACCTTGCCGGCGGCAGAGTGGCGGGCAGCCTGCTTCTTCTCGACAGAGCTGCTCTTCTTCACCTCCTCCTCAGTCTTACCCTCCTTGGCAGCTTGGGCCTTCTGGCGTCTTCGGCCAAGGGCCTGGCCGTAGTGGGCCTCGTACCACTGTCGGAAGGGGGCGGCATCGACCTGGACGACAGCGGACTTGGTCAGGGTGTTGGTTCGGACCAGCTCGTTGTTGGAAGGGTGGTAGGCGACGGCGATGACACGGGTCTTGCGGGTGCAGCCCTCGGATCCCCAGGCGAAGTTACCGGAGTCAAGGCGGAGAGCACGGTACTTGTGGTTGCCGCCACGGGTTCGGACGGTGTGAACGCGCTTGGCGCCGATACGGGTGTTGGCACCCTGGCGGCCAGCCTCGAAAGCGCGCTTCTTCCCTGTTGTGAAAGGTCAGAACGTATTTTCCAAAAGGATCATACGGGCTTTCGGTATGTATATGTATATGGGTTACGAACGGTAGTAGGCACGCTTGGCACCGGTAGCGGAGCGCTTGTGGCGAGAGTCACGAGAGATACCCATGATTGCGGTTTCTGTGAGTGATCCCAGGTGGTTAGCAAAAAGGTCTAGGTTTTTCTTTTCCCACAAGGGAGAGCGTGGAGAAGATGAAAGACGACGAGACGGCGGAATACTCAGTGATCTGGAGATTCCTCCAAGCAGCAGCAAGTCGATGTCGTAGAGCAGCGTCTCGTATTGTTTCCTTCTCCCGCGAGGGATTGTAACTAACCTGATGATTATGGCGCTCACCAGGCAATCGAATTGGCGGATGTGGGAGGAGTGAACTTTTTGGCGGAACGGGGGTGCAAGTCTGGATTGAGAACAAAAATTGTGGTTGTGGGTTGGGGGCTTCCTCGCTAGCCCCGGTACGTACCTGTGCGGATGACCGGGCACTGGATATTCCGTAAAGCCCTCTTTATCACGTGGCCCATAGAGTCGAAGGGTTTGCGGGGGCGTGCGACATGTCCCTGGCAGACTCGACACCTTGATCCACTTCTGATCTACCCCTGTCGAATGCTTGGACTTTTATCCCATATTCTAATGACTAGTTGTAACTATTCATCACAGATTTTCAAGATATAGTTTCAATAAGATAGTGTTTGTTTTTCATGATTTACGGGCTATCGTTTGCCGTTAACGCCCCATCTAAATGCAAGAACTTATCGAAGTCGAAGCTAGTTACAATATAGCAAACCGAAAAAGATTTACCGTTGTCTGGTTTTACGACCCTTGTTGATCCTGAGGCTCAATGCAACACTCCCAATGTGTAGGTATCTTCAAAAATCGCTCTTGAAGCCGCCATGGTTGGCATCTAGGAGTTTCCAGTCAACAAAGCTTTTGGACTAGTATCGTTCTTCTCCCGATCTCCTTCCTTCTCATCAGTGTCTGTTTCGTCGATGTCCTCGAGCAAGACTTGCAGCTCACGCGGAAGCTCACCAACCTCGAATTCTTCCGGTGGGTCGAAGGCGTCTTCTGGCTGTGTCACTGGCCTGAAATCATTCTGATATCCCACCTTGAAAGCCTTCTTTTCCCAAGGGATGGAGCCATCGACATTGTACGCATCTTCGTAACGCCCAGTGTCGAACCGTCTGGCAGGAATGTTCAGCCGCGGCTGTGGAAAACTGCGTCCAAATCGCGTTGCCCGTTTATCACCCTCCTCTTTTAACTCTGCAAGGCATGGCCAATCAACGCAGAGATGGTCGTCAGTGGGCAAGTCTTTGTTGAAACATGTCACTGCAGCGAAGAAGGGTGACAAGTGGTCGGAGAATACTTTCCCTCCAAGGAATTTACCAAGTTGGTGGTCCTGGTTGTCACTGACACTCTCGGGGCTCTTGGAGCTGCTGCGGGCGATTCGCTTTTCAACTTCTTGGACTAGCCGTATCTTCATCGTTTCAGCAATACTCACTTTGAAAGCAGTGAGTTCTGCTGGAGTTTGGGGGACGAACGGTGATTGATCGGCACCCATGTAGCGAAGGTTCGTCACCATCTTCTGGAAGGCCTGTTTTTCTTGGGTCGGCTTGCTTGTCCACCGTTTGGATTGTGACCATGCGCCCGGCGGCAAGTTGGAGCTCCCATGGCTCTGTCGAGTGACAGTTGCCGACAATGGGAGGCCCCGTCTCTGTGCCGATGGAGCTGTAGGGGCATCAAGTGGGGGACAACGCAAAGAGGGAACATTGTCGTGCTGGTCAAACTTGTGTCTTTGCTGGTTTGCCAAGCTTCCGACATTTGGGGTATTCACTCCGAGATGAGGCTCGTGAGTATCCAGTTGTGCCTTTGAACATTTGCCCGCATTCCCCAAGCTGAGCGAACTTGCTTCACTTATTTCACTGTTGAGAACGTTGCATCCTGCCTTTTCCCAGCCCGCGATGTGAAGAGGCTGAAATTGGTGTTCTTCTTGAGCTATACTCACGCTGTGCGAATCACCCAAGGTGATAGCAAATCCAGGATTCAACGACTGAGCTCTCGCAGGTTGCTTGGTCACCTTGACTGCACCTTTCGGCTCCATCGCCGAAGCTGGACCGAGGTCAATACCAATAGGGATGCTTTCATGGTGAATATCGCGTGTGGCCTGTCGCCCAAGATCACGAGATGGTTGGTTGGCATTCACCTGCACCTGCTGACCGTGTCCAGCTAGAGAAAGAGGGATCAAAGGGAAGATTGGTTCCCCATAAACAGGAGGGGTGGACATCATCATACCTGGTGGCGGTGGTGGCGGCGGAAGGCTAGGATACCACAAAATGGGAGGCATGGGTAGGGGATACGTGGGAACTGGCATAAAAGGTGGCCCAAAGTCGCTTGGAACAGGCGGGTACAATATTCCGCCGTCGAAAGGAGGCAAGCATGGTACCGGAGCATACAGTGGAATCAACTTTTCAGTATTCCTGGAGCCAACAGCACGTGCATTCGTCTGGACTTTTGGAACTGGAAGAGCGCGCACCATGCGTCGTCCAGTTCTTGGTGTTGGCGGCATTCGAGGCATTACTGGGACCCCTCTGGGCCGCCCAGTCGAAGATGCGCTGGGGGTTTCCCGGCGATACTTGGTAGCATCATACTGAAACTCGATCTCGACCGTTGAGGTTGGGGGTGTGTAAACGGTTGGTTGGAGGAGTTCCAAGGGTTGCCCTCTAGGGGCGGTCATCTCCCCCTCTAGCTGGGCTTGTTTGCTTGTTTTGTCGTGGGTCATATTCTGGTCTCGTTGTTCCGTCCGGTGCCGTTCGTCTTGTGGGTGATTTTGTTCCCCATGCCTGGCCTTGGTGGGTTTACCTGATGGTTGAGGGACTCGATCAATTCCGTCCGCAACAGAGGCTGCATCTGACCTTTGCTTTGAGTCACATTTCCGAGCTCCTTTCCGTGAGCGCTTGCTTACACGTTCGTTACGGCCAACAGGGGGGTTCGCAGCAGCGAGAGATGGAAAGAGGTCGTCATATTCTTCTGAATCGTAGGTAAGGAGACGAGACTTTTGACCGCAGCCGGAATAGCGTTCATCTCCCCGAGCCAGTCGACGAGCAACCATCTGGGTCGGTGCTTCTTCAGAGCTGTTTGTATTGGTGGTGTCCGAAGATGTTGAGCAAGATGGCCTGAATGTCAAAGCGCAAGGATTCATGACGATGTATCATAAAGGCGTTTGGAGTCATGAGCTGGCCAAGTAGAGCGTTGGAGAATGGCGGTTGCTAGTACTCGGCTCAAGCGTGGGAGGAAGATGCTGAAAAGGAGGAGGGGCAAAAGCAGTGTGAAGTTGTTGTCAGGTGAGGTTGTATGCTTCTGCCTGAGAGTTATTGGACTGAACATGTATTTTTGATTGTGTTCAAGCAGCTGGCCGCTGCTGGCGATGGTGTCTTGACAAAGGGTCAGCGGCAGTTTTGCAACATGATTGATGAACTAACTTGAACCGATACCACTTGGACTTGACTTTATTTGAGGAGTCTCTGGTTCTCAAAACGGTACAAAGGTGGAGGAAGTTTCATGTGAGGTTGAGGTTGAGGTTTGCTCGTCATGAGTAACGCGTTAGTTGATGAAGCAAAGCCTGAAAGGCTACGCGTGAGAGAAAGGGGGAAGGCAAATGACTTGGGTAGCAATAAGAATGTAAACAAGCAGATGAACAAGTAGCAACTGGCAAATCAATAGCGTGGAGCAGATGGTGTTGACGGCTGGCTAGCACTGGCGAACTAGACAAGACAGGCGGAAAAGACACCAACATGTCATTGTGTACTGAATAGCTACCGGCTGGTTGCAGGAAAAATGTCTCTGGCAGTGAATAGAATATCGACGAAGGTAACTGCAAAGAAAAATCCTGGATGTGAATAGCGCTTTGTCAATTCAAGAGTGGATGATGATGGTATCGAGTCTTGACATTGAACGGATCATTGCTGATGGATCCAAGGTCCAGCCACTATTGCATAACTACGATGATTTTCCCTATTGACTATGATTGAAAGACTTGTTAGTCTACAGTGAGTCACTGATGAAAAAGAATAGTCGTGCATACATGTAGTAGTCTGATCTATTTTTGAAGCAGGTAATGACATTATATTACAGGATCTGGATGTAGTATTTCTACTTCAACAAAAGCCAAAGCAGTCAACGATACATTTATTAAGTTTGTCTCGATATGTACTGATATATCAAGTTAATCACAAATATATTAAATGTGATTAGGTTGGTATGAATCGATACACGCGTGAAGCAGAGAGCCTAGCTGTGCGGCAACTCATATGTTACATGACATGCATGATTGCAGCTCGTAGGGAAGCTGGCCAGATATAAGATGAAGATAAGACTCGTAGTATTCTAGAGAATTCATATTCATCCTGCGGGTTTTAACCACCACTAACAAAATATGAATATCTGGATTATGAAGCTATTACCACATGATAACTAGGCATGTGCTTGAACTGAGGTTTGGTCAATGGTTTAAAGCCAGACAGAATGCGATCTATCATGAGAAAAGAATGTTGATTACTTTTTAATCTAAAAGAGCCAGAATTTTTCTACAAACAACAGATCCATATGTCAAAATACACCTCGTGAGCTGTTGTTGAGTTCTAATATCACATGTTCAAGGCCTTGTAGTTCTTGGGTACGTACCTTGAGACAGGCTGAGTTCCATGGGGTTAGCTCACCCCCACCGATCCGCCGAGATCTTGGCAACGCGATGCCCCGTTGGACACAACACCCCCGGAGATTTGTGCCTGCTCAACACCAAGGGCAAAAAAAGTGCTTTCCCCTTTTGTTACTCAACAACTATTCCTTTTTCTCATCGTCTTGAAAACGGTCCATCTCACAAGATGACGACTCTCAAGCTCACCAACCGCTGTAAGAACCCCCCCTTCCTTGCTTAACTCTTGACAGTTGCCATTTCTTCATTTGCTAAAACAGAAAACACCAGCTCCGAAGCAGCCCATCAAGAAGCTCCCGGCTTCGGTCGAGCTTGGGCCCGATACCACGGTCGAAGATGTCAAGAAGATGATTGCGAAGCAGGTCGGCTTCAGCGATTACAATCGCGTCGGAATATATGACCCTTCCACCAAGAAGACTCTCAAGAACCGAATGGCTCGCATTTCAGAGGAGCCTGGCGTCACGGCTGCGAATGAAGTCCTCGTCAAGGATCTTGGTACGTCAAATCACTGAGCTAGGATTCTATACAGCAATTACAAAGAACAATTAAGTGCTGACACTCTCATAGGACTACAGATTGCCTGGAGAACCGTCTTCGTCATCGAATATATTGGTCCCATCCTTTTCCACGTCGCCGCCGTCGCCGCCCGTCCCTACCTCTACAGCAACGCCAATGGCCCCATGTCGCAGACGCAGTGGCTCACTTTCGGCCTCATCGTCCTGCACTTTATCAAGCGCGAGTACGAAACCCTCTTTGTCCACAAGTTCTCGGCCAACACCATGCCCGCCCGCAACATCTTGAAGAACAGCTTTTTCTACTGGGCCGTCTCGGGCGCCCTGTGCGCATACTCCGTCTACCATCCTAGATCCCTTGCCGCCAAGGCTGACCTCCCCATCGTCGATGCTATCGGAACTCTCATCTACCTTTTCGCTGAGTCGGGTAATGCTCTTGTGCATCGATACTTGTCGAGCCTGCGATCCACCGGCGGTACCGAGCGCAAGATCCCCGTCGGTTACGGCTTCGAGATCGTGACGTGCCCCAACTACATGTTCGAGATTCTCGCTTGGGTTGGTGTCATTCTTGTCAGTCGCGACTGGTCTGTTGCCTTCTTCATCGCAATCGGTGCCCTTCAGATGTACGACTGGGCCAAGGGCAAGGAGCGCGCCTACCGCAAGGAGTTTGGTGACAACTACAAGAAGAAGCGATACGTTTTGCTCCCCGGTCTTTTGTAAGCGGGAGGCTACAAGCGTGATGATTTAGGATGTGAGGATGCTAGGACGAAAATAGTGAACATCAGGAAGAGGGATTAGAAGATGGTAGACAAAGCCGGGGTATGGTTGTCTTGATGATTAGTATGTCTTTTGAGACGCATAATAGCCCTGATATGATCTAAACACAACGGAGTTGCCATTTCACTCATTTGCTTTGATATTTGCTTTGATATCCTAAACACACTTCAACCAACACGCTCATAGTACATCAAACCCCGTTCTCGTCTGACTCCATATCGTGGACGACCCCATCTACCTCGACATGGTCGACATAGACGCCGTATCCGACCCCTTAGCACCCCTCCCAGTACTCGACCCCCTCTCCGTCAAACTCCTACTCGCATCCGACCACGCTCCCTCACCATCCGTCCTATCTTTCCCCTTCCCCCCATCAACATCCATAGCATCCTCACTACCTGTCACGCTCCCGCAATCGCTACAACTACAGCTACAGTTACTCTCCCCACCGTTCGCCAACCTCACCGTCTCCTCGATGACCATAAACTCCCTCTCCAGCACCTCTGCCCAGTTCTGCACATTCCCCAGCTCCTTGAGCTTCCGGGCAGCAACGTCGGCCTCGCGTGCGAGTTTATCGTTCTCGCGACGCAGTGCATCTGTCGCGCGCTGCACATCCTTCGCCTGACGGTCCAGCACAGTGGCGTTGTCGTGGATAGCCGTCGCCCGCCACCCGAGCTCCGAGTCCATCGTGTTCTCCAGGGTTGCGACGACGGCGGCGCGCGCCTGGGCGACGTGGCGCTGTGTCTCGGGAGATGGGAGTGTAGGTGAGATGTGCGAGGGCTGCTGTGTCTGAGCGTGGGCGTGGGCTCGGGCGACAGAGGGAGACGCGATTGATGGAGGGGGAGATGTAGGATGGCGGAGGGAGGGTGCTGGTGATGATGAGTCGGTGGGGAGTTGCTGGGTTGAGGAGGAAGCTGTTGCCATGATGGGTAATGCTCTATTGTCGGAGGTTTACTGGATAATAATGGGGATGTTACAAGTGAAGATGGTATGCTGCCAAGTACGAGAGATGTCGTTCAACACAGGAAAAGATGTCGAGTCTTGGGCAGCTGACATTAGTGGGGGATTATGGTTGGTGGTGTTGGTGTAGTATCATGCACCGCACTCACCCCAATTTCTTAGTGATATTTTGTAGAATATCCTACAAGGAAAACAGTATTGCAAGGGTCTGGACGTGGATATTACTTTTGAAATACAGGTACTGGTAATTTACAACCCGGAGCATCTCCTGCCTCTCAGTCCTGCTCTCACCTTGCCCTAGAGAGAACCCTCGTGGTATCGTATACATACATAGACCTGATCAACCCCATCTTCAATATTGTAAAACGGTACAGGCATAAAAGTCAACAAGAAGAAAGAGACGAAGAGACAAAAAAAAGTAGCATATCTCGCATTTTCCCCATATACAAGCAAACCATCATTCTCCAGACCAGTGGGTTATACATTCAATCCCACTCAGTTTCTTCTTTCGTGGCCTCTCAGGAACAATGATAGCAGAAAAGAACACTATACGCCAGGGCTATGCGGTGGAAACAAGAAAGACTACCGGCGTGTACACAATAGGTGTCATGATTGGATACGCCCCTTTTTTTGCCCAACGATCCCATATAAAACAACAGCGACATCATCATCTGGCTCCTGCTCTTGGCTATCGCGGCATATGTACAACAATAGTGGTGACAGATTCGGATCGCTCGAATGACCGCGCATCATGAATGTACACGGAGGCCCAGCTCCTGGTTCTAGAAAGCAACTTTGCCTCCGTTAAGCCGGAGCGGTACTGGTCCGAGTCCATGAGAGCCCAAGACCGACGGCGAGGGGTGTATGCTCTCATCAGAGGACATGGACGAGATCGACGAGAGGGAGCTAAAGCCCATGTGACCCTTGCCCATGCCTCCGTGACGGCCCATGGAGATACCGGGATTAGCCATGAGAGCATCCGCTCGGTCAAACACGTTGCCATGAAACGCCGCCGCAAATGCGTTGCTCTGCGGCGTCGTAGGAACCGTCGCCTGCATCGCGGGTCCCAACGCCGCGCTCTGCGGTGTTATCGGCATCGACGTTGGCGACGTACCGTTCGAGGTAAATGCCATTCCGCCGTTAGTCCCCGCCATGTAAAATAGATAATGCCAAGGGGATCGCAGGATGATGGTGCTAGTCTCCTTGATGCTCTGCTGGATTGGTCGCAATCGTACTCTCGTGTCAGGGGGCAGGGGAACAGAATTGGACCCAGCCTTGATCTGAAAGAGCATGTCCGTACAGGAATGGCTAAAGTTGCTGCAGAGACTCCAGAAGCTAGCCTGTGATCTTACGCCAGGCTCCTTCAGCTTGATGAGCGAGAGTCTGTTCTTGAGAATCTCTGTCTGCTGAATGGCGTGACTACACGTCCAAATTAGCCCTTTCCAGTCCTGGAGAACCACCTCGGGAGTGCGCTGGTGTGTAGCGTTTCGTAGCCCGCCGAGCAGCTGTACATGAAAACTAGGCAGGACTCGCATAACGAGGTCCGTTGATTTTTGCAACGACAGGAATATCCTTTCGAACTGTCGATCATCCTCATTGAATTCAGAACTGGCTCCCCGGCTACCGATAGAGGAGAAAGATTCTCCAGATCGTGGCGTGGCTGATGTGATCGTAGCTGTCCGCCCATTGCTGTTCATGTATGGCGAAGGCGAGGGAATAGGGACATCGGTAGCAACCCTCAGATTGGCAGCTGGATGAACTAGTGTCGCATTGCGGTTACGTCCGCCATTCAGCCGCTCGATAGTAGGCGTAACGGATGGCTCTCGCTGATGGGGCCGGATCGTGCGGCCTCTCATAGTGTCGCCTTCGTGTGTCGTTTGTCGACCACCATCTTGCACTGTGACGGATGAGAGTGTTGCCCGCAGTTCCATGATGCTGTTGTAAAGTAGCATCAGAAGAGTCCGGATGTATCGGGCATCTCCATTGTTGACAAATGTATCGATATTGTCGGCCAGTAGCGTACAGACATGCCCATACGCGCTCACCAAGGTCTGGCATGCACGGTGGACGTTCTCGTTTTCTCGATTTGAAGGTTCCTCATTGGCGAAGAGGGCTGCCTCGTGCTTTTGAATCTCCTGTTCTAGCTCTTCAACATGTGAGTTTGTGTTGTAAAAGACGATCTCCAAGCTCGATCGCTTTGCAGAGCCGTCGCTCGTGAGGCTCATCAACATTTGGATCATGGGATGAATTTGGAAAACCGAATAGAGTATTCCTTTTGCGGCCTCGACCACAGGGTCGAATATCTTGGACTCTCGTCGGCGCTCAGGCAAGACTGAAAGACGCCTAACATATATGGGCCGCTGGAGATAGGGCTCCGTAGGTGTCTGCGGGCTCTTTGTGCCAACTGGTGTTCCCTGCATTGCTGAGCCATGGCTCAGACCGCGGTAGTGGCTGAACCTGTTGTTCGCTTGCGTCTCGTCTAAAGTGCTGAGGTCCGACGGTTTCCTAGAAACGATGCCCATGCGTCTGTTGCGACTCTCGGAGCGTTCGGAGCGGTCGATTCGCAGGAGTGACTCAGAGTTACTACGCACACGTTCGTTGACGTTTCCAATAGTCAGTGGCATCACACCTGGTCGTCGGACCGAAGTGCTTTGCTGCGAAAGTCCCCGGTAATGTGACCTTGAAGGGATCGGTGGCACTCGCGATCCCATGTTCGGGGATCGAATGTCGGGCAGATCGGCACCGTTGACCTTGATAGGGAATCGTCCGCTCGCAACCCTCTTTAACGGAAAGCGGGGGGTATCGGTGCCCTCACTCGACTCATCGCCGGTGTTTTCGGCCTCCATTCGGCCATTGAGAGCGTACTGTTTGAGGAACTTCTTGACATGCGCGGTCACGGCGACCTCGGTCACCTCGCTGTCTCTAGGCAGACCCTCATTGGGTGGACTTGCAGCCTGGATTTGAATCGCATCCCGAGGAGGGAAACTTATCGGGTTTCCTTCAAATTTGATAACTTGTAGAGAGCCCATGTCGGCCAAACAGAGGGGGAGCTCCCGAATCTGATTCTTTGGGACAGACAAGACTTTCAGAGAGGATAGCCTCACAATATCGGGGGGCAGTATTCTGAGCTGGTTCCGGCCGAGATCCAATATTTCGAGGGATGTAAGGTCGCACAGCTAGTTGAACGGGTTAGAACAATGTTGTGGCAGGATACCAATGAGGGGGAAGTATTACGCTTAGAGGGAACTCTTTGATCTGGTTTCCTCTAATGTTAAGGTACCGTAGCGAGGTGCATTCGGAGAAGCGAGTGGGTAGAGATGTGAGCTGGTTATGGGATAAGGCGAGCCTGTATAGCAAGAACAAAGTCAGCAGCTAAAAAAAAAAAAACGGATATTGGTCCTGGTTGACTGACCTTTCCAGCTCAGTCTTTACAATGTCGATGACCTCCTCGGGGAGCTTTTGGATGTTCTTGCGACTAAGATCTATAGTTACTCCGGTTTTGAGCGCTGTGCCGACAGCGGTGACCTCGACAGCCTTGTTCTCGTTCTCGAGAGCGTTCTGCATGGCTTCGCGAGCGATGGCAATGATCTGAGCGGACGTCATGGCGGCGGCAGTTGATAAAGACGAGCTAGAGGGGACGCTCCGTAGGTTGGGGATGGGAGGTGGCGGGGGCAAGACGCCATTGGAAGTAGCGGCCGAGTTGGGAACAGGACGTCGACCGGATGTGTGGTTCTCGGGCAAGCCTCTGGGAGCTGCCGACTGCGAAGGAGCACCGGTGGACGAGCCGGCGGCGCGATCTGGCCGCTCCATGGCTGAGTATTTCAGAAGCAGGCGAGCAGGGTTCGAGGGGGCGCGCTGATAATGGGGATTCGACCGAGCGGAATGGAGTGAAACTTGGATGATGAGTAGAAGTCTAGAAACAAAACGTCTCAGAAGCCCCTCTATTGTCTCTGATCTAATTCTTGTTGGAATCGGTATGCGAACGCAGAGATGGGTTGTTGGAATGTCAAAAGGGTAAAGCCCAATCAAGAATCTTTCGTTTGTTTAGGCCGTCGAAGGCTGCGACAGCAACGACGAGATCATGATCAATGGTCGGTAAAGCCAGCCGATGGCGTGTATTTCGGTTTCAATTGTGTCGCGACGAGTGGTCAAGTCGAAGGAGAAGTCATGCGCAAGGGGAGGGAGGCGCGAGGATGGTTGGGAGAGTAATCGAAAGGTCGACGTATGGCGAGGAGGAAACGCGGAGATTGATGTGTCCCTGATATGTAGCGAGAGGAACAATGAGACGTGGGAAGGGGGCCGCTATGGGCGATGAACTGATACACTGGACGTGGAGATGATGGAAACTCAATGGAAGCTCAGGACTGAGTTTCCATATCAAGGTAATCAGGTGAGGTGAGGATAAGAGCGACGAGGAATTTTGGTGAATGGGGATGAAAGGGCTATCACACTACCTAAGTAGGCATCTCCGGTCGCTCAAAGGATGACTGACTCTGTCGAAGGTCACGGAAAATATAGGTATCGAAGAGAAGAGAAGCAGCCAGGCACTTCAAACTTCAAGGACAGTGCAAACATGAAGAGGATGGAGGATGGGGCCTACCTATGGTACGGGTAAGTATCAAACATGTTGCATCCATCCGTGTGTTTGGCCAAGGCCGGATTTCTGGCAGGCACTCAGTGCTCTAGCGCTTTATGCAATGACCCCATCCTATGGGAGGCAGAGGTCCAGTCAAGGTGAGGAGTCCTTTCCAGAACCAAAACTAGAACGAACATACATAATAGGCATCTAGAGAATATTATTATCCGAGCCACCCAGGACCAAGATGATAATTACATGAGAGAAAAAAATCCATTAACTAACTTGTTTCCTTTTCTTTCTCTCTTCTCCTTCTCGTCTAGCAATTCATAACCGCCTCATTACTCGCAACAAGCTTTGCCTTAATTCCCCCTCAAAGTTCCTTCTTCCCTTAGACTCCTCTCATCAGCCACCTACCCTTGACAATCGAGCATTCAGGGGAGGGGGGGACGGGACCACTGTACATCAAGGATAGGGGTAAACTGACGAGGCAAAGTCTACCCCGTAGCACGAATTGGAACCCCCCGGTCACCATCAAAGGCTCCGTCACAACGTGAGACTCGTAGCGCTTGTGCCTGAGTCTCGGGATGCAGGAGGATTGGACGAGGGTGAGACACAGTACGGGGATAACCTAGACAGATGACAAGCCCCCCTACAAGGCCTACAAGGGAGGTCATCCGTTGAATGACCGTGTGGATGATACACCATCCATCTTTGGCGGACTCCATGGAATTGAATGGCTGGCAGGTGATGTAACCTTGGCCAATAACCACAGATCAAGGGCTGGATAAGACGTTTGTTGAGCTCACGATCAAGCCGCACATGGCACATGGTAAACAAAGTCAAGTCATGGCCAGGCTTCTGTGATAAAACACCGGAAGAAGCAGACACATCCGTCTGTATGTGGATTGTGGGAGACAGCTTCACATGAGGGGTAACTTATACCCTCACCTAGAAGTTGAAGCTTTCGCTTCACACCCGAGACGCCGTCACAACCTTGCCCACCCACCCATAAGTCGTCAGCTTTCACCTTTGTACGACTCAACTTGTCACGGCCTCAGAACTGTCACAGTTGGGGCGCCGTCGACATTTAACGTTAACCCTTGTCTAGGTCACTAACTCCACAAGAGCTGCAAGGCACGCCTCTGCTTTTACCATGTAGTAACAGTGGCAATTGATTTCTTCAACGCTTTGGCTCACCTCAAGTTTGACCAAATTGCTGGATGGAACATCAAGCATGGGATATGTGGTGCGACTAATGATGTGCATTGAGAAGCCTCCGATTAATAGACTGTCGTACAATATGTATACCAGCCAACACCTGAGTTACCTCGATTCTATTCATAGAAGGTGACTATCATTCTCCGCTCAATTGCTCCAACGACTCATGCATGGTAATAATATCTGACAGCCCATAACTAAGATGGGTGATTGCGGATAGTTTCAGGATTTGGCACGTGACCGGACAAGTCTCCCGGCCCCTCCTTGTGTCGGTTCCTTCCAGAAAAGCCCGTTGAGGTACCCGTGACTTAAGCGACTCCCTGCCTCCCATCTCGGATTGAGATGAGTCCCACCTCTGGCGATTATTCACGATTTACCACGCTCACTAGATTTTTGTCGTCTCAAATAAGAAGATAAAATCGCCCACTACTATAAACACCATCCGTCATTTGCTTCAAGTAAAAAATTTGTGCAACTGACCAAAATTGCAACGAGCCCTCTTCTAAAGACAGATAGAAATACGACCTTGAGCTCACTTACAGCACACCTTGACTCTCTACAAGGATATCAGAAGCTGGAAATCTTGATGCAAACTTGATCTGCAAGCAGCCGCATCTGCCCACCAATTAATCACATTTATCGTCATTAGCGGATCAGCGAAAATCGGGAACGCGAAGTCTACGCTCGGCTTGACTCGATTCGACTGGCCTAAGCACTTGTCTTTGAAACATGTTTTGGTTTGTTTCTATTTCTTCCCACATCTGAGCCCTGACACGCCCCCTAGTGCGCACCAACTCACGCCAGCCATGCCTTCTCTGCAGAGGACGAACTCGTGTACAGATATTGGCTTCACTCTGAGACGCCAATTCCACAAGGACGATTTCAGGTTAGCCAGAGAGAGTCCCGGTCCATGCCCACGATCTTTGTGTGTTTACTTTCTGCTCCAGGCCACACCAACGTGAAATCATCGAGGCGGCACTCGATGGATACGATGTCTATGTTCAGGCTGCCACGTCATTTGGCAAGAGTCTGTGCTTTCAGCTTCCAGCCGTAATCGACCAAGGCAGTATGTCATGCCACCAAGACATTATGCGTTTCTCCTCGAGTCTGACAAGTCTCTAGTCACCATTGTTGTGTCTCCGTTACTCAGCCTCATGGTAAACACTCAGACATCTCTGTCACAATCAGCACTAACAAGCCACTAGATCAACCAAGTGGAATCTCTCAAAGCCTCTGGGATCGATGCCAATTCCCTGAATAGTAACACTCCTTACCAGGAAAGGCTTCGCATTGAACGGGATCTTGAGAGTGGCCACCCGAGGACCCGATTGCTCTACGTCACTCCTGAACTTTGCTCAGGGCCTCGCTTCAGACAGCGACTGGAGCTGGTCCATAAGCAGAAAGAACTCGCTCGAATAGCCATCGACGAGGCACATTGTATATCAGAATGGGGCCACGATTTTCGCAAGGACTTCAAGCGCCTGTCATGGTTTCGGGAGACCTTTCCCACTATCCCCATCATGTGTCTGACCGCGACTGCAAATGCCCAAGTAAGAAAGGATGTGCTATCCATCTTGCGACTAGACGTTACCCCAGAAAAGACCAAGACCTTCCTCATGAGCCCTCAACGACAGAACCTACATATGGAGATCCGATACACCAGGGATGAGGATGACAGCCGCCTATCCGACTTTCTATGCTGGATTCGTGGTGTTTATGATCGTCGGCGGGCCGATACACGGATGAGAGAACTTTCTCAGCTTGGGGAGAGGATAGAAAGCGTCCCTGGCATCATATACACAATGTCCCGAAATGAGTGTGAATCTCTTTCAGCTGCCCTCAGAGATGAAGGGATTGGAGCTCGACCTTTCCACGCCAAGCTCGCTAAAGAGGTCAAGGAAGAAACCCTTTCTAAATGGATTCGTAACGAAGTTGGCTACGATATCATCGTTGCAACAACAGCCTTTGGCATGGGTATTGACAAGGACAATGTGCGGTTTGTAGTCCACTGGCGTATTCCCAAATCATTTGAAGGCTACTATCAAGAAGCTGGACGCGCAGGACGTGACGGGAACGCGAGTTATTGTTTCTTATACTACAGCCGAGAGGACCTCGAGCGCGTAATGCGCATGATACGGACCGACAAAGATGCCAAGGACGATACAAATCGTATGGCGAGGCTTAAAAGTCTCCAAGCGCTTGCTATGTACTGCGAGAACACTGACACATGCCGGCACGCCATGATTTGTCAATACTTTGGAGAGACTACTACTACCGCATGCGACTTTGCTTGCGATTGGCATAAAGATTCCGAGGACCTAGAGACGAGGTTCCGGAAGGGGCTGGCAAGTGAAGAGTGGGTGAGCACCCAGGCAATGCAAGGCACCTACGATGATTACTATGGCGATTAGAGAAACCCCAGGACCCTCGAGTTCTGGCCACACTGTGTTCTTCTGTTTATCTTGATCGCAGTGTTTGGTTAGAGCGCACTCGGACCAGTAACACACACCCTTCAGAATGACCATTGGCCGGCTGCACCCTCACTTATGCCAGTAACTCCTAGGAGGCCGACCATGCCCCACTGCATGGCATTGTCCTATATGGTTCAACATTAGCACCATACAGAAGACTGGAGCTTGATTTGGGAGATATTCACGGCTGAAAAAAGATCAAGTGGCAGAAAATCCGTGGTAAAGGTGTCGATGGTCTCGACCAAATCTTGCGGCGTTGTCGCCGTCTGATGTTCATTTCTCATCGATATGCACTCACGCAACGTCTTGGTGGCTGCCTCGTAGATTGCCTGCTTGAACGGTCGACCAGACTCCATAGCTCGTATCTGGCTCAGATGGGCACGTATAAACAGCAAGCGCTTGAAGCTAGTATTTCCATGGGCTATCAGTTGAGCGAGCTGTTCTTCTGCCCGTTCGAGGCTTTGGATGAGGGGAGAACGAGAGGCTCTGGCCATCTTATCGAGGGCGTCGGCTTCGGACTGAGGAGCAGACTCGTCCTGCAACTGAGTGGTGACTTCGAGGGCCAAAATGAGAAGGGCATCAAAGCTCAAAGCGCACTTGAAAAGGCCACGACCAACAAGAGCAAGCTTCGAGGAGTCGCTCCACCGTACGGTCGACAGGCTGAGATCTACGCCTTTGCAACTCGATACGATGACCAAGGCTGCCTCAACACAAGTTTTGCGAGAGAGGTAGAAGCGAGGGTCAACTCTAGCTCTCAGCATAAAATCACGATGGAGGAACATGGTAAACCTTCTCAAATGAATGTCCATGATCTTTTGATGGAATTCGTTCATGGTGAGAGCCGAAACACTACCAACGGCGAGGTCTGAATTCGCATGGGCATGAAAAAAAAGCTGCAACCTCTCGGCAAGCTGCACGAAGCTTGGTGTTCATTGCCAGAGCCTTTTCGTACGACTTTTCTTGGTGGAAATCGTTAAGGAACTGAACAATCTCTGTCCTTAATGAGAATGACTTTGTCAACAGAATCTGAAGGGACGAATCAGTAAAGGCGGCTAGAGGTGCCGTCGTCGGTTGAGGCCCGGACTCGATATCAGAATCGTTGTAGTTGGATGGCGAGCCAGTGTCGTAATCGTTGACGGAGAAGTTTAGCGGCAGCCCAAGATCGAGACACGCTTGCACAGACAGCACCAATACTGTGGCCTATAACCGCTTGCGTAACTCTCCGATATAGAGACAGGGACGGAGATATGCTGGGGTCACGATGAAGGCCCACCGTTATGGCCATACGCAAGAGAGAGGCCGCAGATAGCCACGAGGATGCACCTGGGCAGTTGAAGGCGGTTTGGCGTGCTAGCAGTAGAAGACAAAAGACTTGGAGCCCGTCGATATTATAAGTCGCCTTTTCAGATGGGCCAGTCAGCCACCATTGAGTGTTCTGAACCCACGTCTGAGCGAGACGTCGCATATGGTTCGCTTCATTATCATCACCAGCATCGTAAAAGATAGTGCCCATGGCAAGCACTAGGGAGAGCTTGACAAGGAAGACAACTGGGGCCGTTAAGCCGGGGGAACTGTCCCAGATCTGGTCAAAGTCCTTCTGAAAAGAGGGAACATGCACAATACGATACATGGGATCGAAAGTACGGAGGTAGCAAGACACTAGGCAATCGCAAGTTTCTTTCCAAGGGAGTGGTTCGAGCAAGTTGAGAACCGGTGCTTCCAGCTTGACTACATGTTGGCGTTTCGTATTAAAGCGAAGTGTGCAGGTCTCTTTGCGCATCTCAGCGAGCTCGGCATTTGCATCGTTAAATGCAGGCTCAACATCAACTGGATTAAAATCACCCGACACGGGAAACTAGAAGTATTGAATTAGGAATCAATTCAAAAG
>JABFEV010000197.1:78375-137541 GCA_013618395.1 Fusarium domesticum | reverse complement strand
CCCTTTAGCCACGAGGCGTCACACCTCTATACCCCTCTGGACAGACCTTTATTCCTCATTCTCTTCCCATGGTACGAGATCGGGGGTTTGGTTCAAGATCGTTGGGTTAGTGGGAATAAAAACCCTATTCTCACCGAGGCTTTTCTCGTTTCGCCCCCCTGGGATAGAAGCAAAGAATGTGGATATAAACCGCCCCTTTTCCATGTCTTGGAAAAAGAAATCCGGGGTTAGGAATTCCTTGGCTCTTTGTCTTTCTTCCCTCGGCTTTGTGATAAATCATGACTTCAGCTACAGAACGTCCTCGTCCGGGTCGGTCCACGTCTCTTCCTGGTCTAACCAAGAGATCTTTCTTCTATAGCATCACTCGTCGCTTCTCGCTTTCTGTTCGTCGGAATTCTAGTCATGAGAGACATAATGACCCAGATGGAGCAGAGTATCAGCTTGAACTTCAACCTCGACCCGCTCTTCTAGTTAAGGTAAGACACCCTCCTTGTTGTTGCATATAGTTCCATAGCTGACATGTTTAGAAACCTACTGTTTCTCGACGAGCTTCACGGTTCTGGCCATTCACTTCTACGAACAACTTTGACTCGGACTCGGATTCGGACATGCCCTTCACACCACCTGTCGAACGCACAGCCTACGTTCCCCCGACACGCAGCATCCGACTTTTCCAAAACGGCGTCTAACCGTCTAACCGTCATGGTAGAAGGTGGCGAAGCAACACTATGTTCCCTCATCGACATCGACGAGGGTTTCTTCGACGACCAGATCTTCCGAGACCGAGCCCTCGCCGCTCTTGCAGCCGGCCGTGACGGGAGCGTTGCCTCAGAGGGTGATTACATCCATTTTCTCGACTCTGCGACCCGAGAGGAGACGCAACAGGCTCGTGCTTCGGCGGCTGCGTGGGCGTAACTTGAGAAGAGGGCGAGTAGGAGGGCGAGTAGTGTCGATGCGTCTAGGGGGGTTGCAGCTGGAAGGTTGAGGAGTGTTGCTATTTCAAGTATTGCGTAGTATATCAAGCCTTCCAGGGAGTGAGGTGGTAACTATGATGGGGGGTTGTCTGTGATGTGGGATAAACGAGTTGTTTTCGGTAAGCGTATATCAGGGTTTCATAAGTGATGATGGTTATTGTATATGTACAAGGATAGTAAGCGTGGAACATATCAGAATTAATACATGTCAACGTATGTATCTCTCACTTACCTTGTGTCCCAGTCGTTACCAAGTCATCATCACAAAGACCATCATGGTTTGAAAAGACCTTCACATTTCTGCTCTTGATCGAGCAACCTGCCTAAACGTGATCTGATATCCAGTAACAAATTACCTCAAACGCCAGTGAATCCCCAAACTCCATATACGTCCTCAGGTGGACCATGCATGGCTCACGTAGGCATCCCAGATGGCCATGACCTAAGCCATCCGGCTATAAGACTGAAACACCATGTTGCTCGTAGCAATATAAATGCAGAAAAGTACGACGCTACTGGTCGTCCAAGGTAGACACAATATGCCTCCTACCAAGTAGATAATGAATCCCCATGCGCCAAAAGAAAAATGCAAACACCCCCTGACAGCTCCAGATCAGTCAACCGTGACCATAACCAATCGTCGTGCTTAGTCTCCAATGAGGCAACTAGGTAGGTAGACGGAGTCCCATCGCAGAGGTAACAACCTCCCGCAAGTCGGCTACCAGTAGCAAACTCTCAGGCCTGCATTATACCTGCAACGCCATCTCGTCCTCGCGGAATCTGAATCTCCTCGTCATCTGAGCTATCGGCGTCCTCACCGGCCCGATCAAGCATTCTCTCAATATCTTCGTCTCGCAGCACCTTTCTGGCCGTACCGTTCCCAATACCGAGTCCACTTGGTAACGACAGCGCCCCTCTATGATGGCTGCTGTTACCGTTGATCCGCCTTCTAGGCATCGCTCGATTTGGGACATGGGGTCTCTGCGGGGAATCAAGGTCCATCGGTGAGCCTGGAGGAGGCATTGCTGGTGGCTTTTCAAACCCGAGTCTCCTGTTCGGCTGAGCTTGTCGCTGAGTTGGTAGAGCTTTTCTGGGACCTGATGGTAGAGCATGGCGTCCTTGCGTCATCTTGACTGGTACCGAATTTGGTGCTGGTGACCCAGTCGGTGAGAACGCATGCTTGAGGTTGGCAGAATTCCCGGGGCTGCTCATAAAAAGCAACGCTTCCATTGCATCTTGTTCCCTAACGTTCTGATGCGGTGAATAGAGGGTGGGATCTGCCATGCTACGCGATTTGGGTCCAGGCTGTGATGATGACTGGCCAGGTGTGTGTGGTGAGGCAGAATGAGAATGCGATAGTAATGTTGGAGTGTAGTGAGGGTTAGAGTTTCGACGAGAGTTTGACTGAGGAGCAGGCATGTTAGTCGAGGGTTGGATGGGGGCGGGAGGCGCCAGAGTTGGTTTGCTCGCGGATGGCCTTGGGGGAGAGTTTGATTTCCGGTGTTGTAGAGTGCTGTATGAAGCAGGGGCTGAAGCAGACGGGGTGGCACTCATGGGCATTCGAGGGCTAGCTGAAGAACCGTGACATCGGTGTACGGTGGAGGTGCTGGGGGTAGGTGAAGCGGCTTGTGAAGCAAGAGTTTCCACCTCGTCAAGAGAGTTGGACTGCCAGCCATGGTTCACTTTTACCATGGCGTACGACAGACGCGTGCGAAGTTCGGCGGACAACTTTAGGGTGTTAGTAAGTGTTTGGAATAAGCAGGACGCGGTTTGCGCCGTGTTCGCGTCCGAGTATCTCACCTCCCCAATATAGCTTCCTGTTGTCGAAGCTCTACTAGCAGTACTGATATTCCTAGAATGGCTCTTGACGGGACTTTGGCTGTCGGATCGGTTCTTGACCTCTCCGTCTGCCATTCGCTTTCGTGAGCTCCAAACATCTGTGGCCATCTTGTTTTGTGTGGCGGCAATTTCCGACAGCTGCTGCAACTGGCTATCCTGACTTGAGGGGCCAGGTGCACAGGTGCTGGTGTCGCTGGCGGGAGGTGTAAATGCAGCGTCAGTAGACATTGTTATTGTCGTGTTTTGTGATTCAGTTGACGACTGAGGATAACCTTGCGTCGAGGCATTGTCGCCGTTGGTGTGGATATTGTGTTGCATGGTCGTGGAGGCTTCTGCAGACTTGGTCGCACCCAGAGTGGTTGGAGATGTTCGCGATAGAGACGCGTTGGGGGGCAGGACGGCGAAACTTCCACCTTGTCGCCCGGTCGCCAGTGTCGCGGTCTCGGTGGAAGTAGAGATCGGGTGTAGTCGAGAATCGTCCGTCTTGAGAGGCGCGGGGAGCGTGACACGGTGATGGCTGAGCGCGACCCCGCCGACAGGACGGTCGGGAGTCATAGCGATGGCACGGAGCCCCGAATGGACGAATGTCGGATTAGGCGAGAGTGAGTGCAGTGTTGTTGTGAAATGCCTAGACTGTCAGAGACAGTAGATGTCGGTGGTGGTGTGTTGAAGCGTGATGACGCCCTAGACAGAGACCGCGCAGCGGGAATTCCGGGCTACCGAGGGAGCTAGAGGGTCCTGGATGAAAGTGTAGTAAGAGTAGGATGGGGATCTATTTTTTGTTGTTTCTTGCGACATGGACACAATAATGATAAAGTAGAGGAGATGGAAACAATTACCACGATAGAAAAATATGAAGTAAAGTTGAAACCAAGAATAGAAAGACTCTAAAGCTAGAATCTTTGCAGGCGAGTCAAGCAGGGTGGTGGTGTACTGGAAAAGACGCTCCTGCCTCGCAGTGATGGTTTGGTTTTACGCGGTTTCTGTTCTGGGGCACGCGACTTCGGGAGGAAGCCGCGACGGAATGCGGGCATGGGCAGGCAGCTTTTATCCCCCCACGTCCTCTATTATTTTAGGCCTTGGTGCTGCAGAACAGCAAGGCACTAACATGGAATCCGATTCATGAAATTAAGGGCCTCTTGTTAAAACTTGAGGAGATGGGTAATACAAGATGATGTTGATTATTTCATTCAATGACATTTGATGGATGCCGATAAGAAACTTTTTATTAACAGAATTTCATCGCTTGAAATAAAAGACTGTTCGATAACATCATCGCCTGTCGTTGAGAAGCTAGTGTGCTACAAGCCCACAGTGCTGCCTGACCCTCCATTACCAGACGCCGCGTGGCGCTACAAAGTTTTGATCCAGGCTTTCCTGCTTTTAACCAACAAAACATGATTCTTTACTTATTCTACTTCCTAATCTCAAGACCCCTGGCAAATCTCATGAGAGAACCATACTGACCATGAGCAAAATCAGTAAACTTGGGGTTTTCTTGGTGTTGACGCTACCCTTGCCCACAAAATCCCGCCTTACCGCGGCTAGGACGCTTTGACCATAGTCGACGGACGACCATGACACGAAATCACGTGGTCTTCCGCGACACCCTTCTTGGCCATGATAGGCGGCGACATGATGGGCGACATGATGTTTTCGATGAGGAGGGCGCATATCATGCCTTGCTTGGGTTATGACGTGAGGATTTCGAAAAAAGATATCTTGCAGAATCATTAGATCAAGTTAAAATAACATGATCACTTTAGGCTGTTTGATTCTGTGAGGAATTCGTCGCTGCCTATCCATCAACACAACAGTGCAGCAGTTCATTATTTTGTAACATCTTATCTATCTTCACCCACGCTCAGGCTCATCATTGGTATGCCCATAAACGCCTCCGTCTAATATGACATCCTCGTTATCGTTCAAGTCATGCTGCACCCTTTGCCATCCCTTGCTTCTCCGCGTTTCCCTCCCCTCAACCTCGGCTCCTTTCCCCTTTGCCTCGAACCTGGGCTTGATCAAGGATCCAAGTAGAGGATTGCCGCTGAATGCTCCTCCTTGTCCTCGCCCGGCTTTGTTGCTCCCATTTGACTGGCTCTGATCTTGCTCGTCTGCATCCACAGTAGCTTCATCGTCAGAATCCGGTACTTGAGGGCGCTCAACAGGTGCCATCTTGCGGATGACTTTGCCGCCGACCAAATCAATGCTCACCACCTGCTGGCGCTTCTCATACTCTGGTCGGGCATTCCATTCCATCTCCCGCAGTACCTTTTGCTGCCGCTTGAGCTCCTTTGCTCTCTCCTCAGGACTAGCCCACATGCTCCCGGAGCCGTTGAGAGCCCCAGTCACGTCAAAGTCCGCCGCCTCGTCGCGTACTGTGGTTCGACGAGCATTCTGTGCCTGAAATTTCAAGAGCTTGTCGCGATGTGCTCGTGCCTGTGTTTCGGCTTCGCTGAGTGAGGGGCCGTCGTTGCCGCGGGGTTGCGTGAAAGGAGTTGGGGCCTTGGCAATATCTGGACGACGGTTGGCCTCACGATCCACAGCCATACGTTCTCTTCCTCGCTCGTCCTTTAGCTCGCGCACCATGGCCTGAACATCCTCGGAACTGAGAAGAGGAGCACCGCAAAAGGAACATGGTCCCAAGCCTTCCTTCATGCAAATCACCTTGCCACAAGATGTGCAGTTGGGGGCAGCACCTTGAAGAGGATGTCTCGTTGCAACACAGTTACACCTTCTCGATTTGGGGTTGTCAAGTGATGGGTTTGTCGTGATCTCTAACGCTCGAATAGCAGCGTCTAAATCTGCAATGGCTGTTGAAGCGCCAGCCATGGGTGTACCGCCCGCAATTGAGACCTTTGTATTCCCTCCAGACGGTTTTGGTGCAGAAGTCCGCGAAACCGGATTGGACTTTGCCTTGGCTTTAGATGGTCCTTCTGATATGAGATATCCGGCTGAGGTGTGCTGTTGTTTCGGTGGTGGTGGTGCCGCAACTGGCTTTGGATTGGGATTTGGGGTGTTGGATCGTGAAACATCTGCGCTGCTAGGTCCGCTAGATCGGCTAGGGAGATAATCAAGATCGAAATTCTTCTTGCTATATGCTGTTCCACCAAGCGCTGTGTATTCATCCACTTTTCTCGCTTGAGGTGTATGAATATTAGCCTTCTTCTTCTTGGGCTGTCGTTTCGCTTTTGGGACTGAGTCTGTCGCTTGCGATCCGGTCGTTGGATTGGATGTCGAAGGTCCTGAGGGTGCGGTCTCTATAGCACTTCTTCGAGAGTTGAATGATGAGATAAACTCGATAGCTGGGGGGGAGTCACCGAGCAGGTTGCCAAAATGCCATGCGGCGTCGGGTTTGGAGAGGGTAGATGCATAGTCTAGGACTTGTTGGAGCTCCTCGTCTGGGAGTGGCAGCAGCTGCGAAAGCTGAGAAAGAGACATTTTGTGATTTCTGGGATCTTTCTGTTGTAAGATCAAGTTGTCTGGACCTCGAGAGGTGGCTGTTTGTCGGTCCAGGAGATGTTTGAATGTTGAAAAGTAGCTGACGTCGTTGAATTTATGGAGTAGAAGGGGATCGCGAATGCTGGAGCTCCCCCACCAACGATGGCCCCTCGAGCACTTTAGCCCACTACTGGGGGGCTTAACCTACAGCGGTCATAGGATAGGCCTTGAGTCACTCGCCGACAGAGACTGCGGAGAGATTGCCAGCCTTGATCCATTAACTCATGGCCCAAGTGTCCAAGTCGAATGGTACGTAAAACAGAACGTTTGATTATGAGTGCTATGCTCTACCGTGGCAGGGCTGTTGATGTTTTATATGATGCAGGATAACAGTTAAAGAGCAAGGTCAAGAGATAGAATGGAATGCAGAAAGGAATACGTCGAAATTTTTGACTTTCAAAGACCGTTGAACTATTGGCCGAGAATATTGAAAAAGAGTACCGGTCTATCAATGTTAGATCACAGGCAATACACCACGTTATGATATGTGGAAACTAGCATCACGGATGAAAGGAAGCATCACGAACAACGGATGATGGTATGAACTAATAGGACCCTTGCCTAAGCGGCTACTTACTCGACTATTTTTCATAGCATCTTCAGCAAATTCAGCTACCCATGCAGAATGACCGCTCCTTTGTATTATCTGCCGCACCAATTGAAGTTTTCTCGCAGAAGCAAGTTTGCAGTCATGGACAAAAGCCTCATCTTGACGGGAGCTTCGGATTGAATGGAGAGTTGAACCGGCTGGATAGTATTGTGATGGCTGTTTACATATAATCATGACAAGACATATGACAATGTACCAGGCAGTAACATCCAAAGAAAACCATCATCACCGGCATCATCTTGTATATGTCTTTACATGCCCGTTCCTCCGTGTCCATTTCGAATTCCGAAGCTCGCCCGGGGCAACACAAAAGACGGTGCCAAGACGCTCAGCTCCAAATATTTCCTCCATAGCACTAAGCCAAACAAGGCATAACTCGGTCAGTCCCGGTCAAGCCCAGGAGACAACTGGGAAAGCTTCCCCCATCTTCTTCCGCTCCATCTTTCTTGTTGGCCCTTTGTATTTAAACTGCTCATCACCAAAAACCTCGTCTTCCTTTCATCTTCTCCCCCTCCCAATTGAACCCGATTTCACAAGTCCAATCGCCCATCATGTTTGCCGCTTCCAGAATCCAGCGCCGCGCTTTCTCCGCCTCTGCGCGAAACGTAAGTCTACCATCCCTTACACGCTGCTGTCCTTTCTTCTCTTCCTCATCGCCGAGCAACGACTTGTCCCCAAGAGACCGGCCCGGTCGATATACAGCATCATCCTCAAAGTCATGTTCTTGCGCGCACTTTCCTAGTCATCAGCATACAACCACGATAAAACACCATTGCTAACAATTTCTCAGCTTTCCAAGGTCACCGTCCTCGGTGCTGCCGGCGGTATCGGCCAGCCTCTCTCTCTCCTCCTCAAGATGAACCCCCGTGTCACCGAGCTTGCTCTCTACGACATCCGAGGCGGACCCGGTACGTCGAGATAACCTTCAACCACTTGCGAGTGCTTCAACATCGCCTTCAATCACTCGAAACCCCCAACATCTCATGCCTGTTGCCCCTGCTCAAGCTCAAATCACCCCCATACCCCAAATTACCAGGTTCACCATCATGCCACCTCTACCACATCTTGTCACAAATCTCAGCTAACCATAATCTCTAATCCAGGTGTTGCTGCTGATATCTCCCACGTCAACACCAAGTCCTCCGTCAAGGGCTATGAGCCTTCCGCTGCCGGCCTCGCCGATGCCCTCAAGGACGCCGAGGTTGTCCTCATTCCCGCTGGTGTTCCCCGTAAGCCCGGCATGACCCGTGACGATCTCTTCAACACCAACGCCTCCATCGTCCGTGACCTCGCCAACGCCGCCGCTGAGTCTGCCCCCAAGGCCAAGCTCCTCATCATCGCCAACCCCGTCAACTCCACCGTCCCCATCTGCGCCGAGGTCTACAAGAACAAGGGCGTCTACAACCCCAAGACCCTCTTCGGTGTCACCACCCTCGATGTCGTCCGTGCTTCGCGTTTCGTCTCCGAGATCAAGAACACTGACCCCAAGGACGAGGAGATCACCGTTGTTGGTGGTCACTCTGGTGTCACCATTGTTCCCCTCTTCTCCCAGAGCAACCACCCCGACCTTTCTTCCAATGCTGAGCTCCTCAAGCGTGTCCAGTTTGGTGGTGACGAGGTTGTCAAGGCCAAGGACGGCGCTGGCTCTGCCACTCTCTCCATGGCCATGGCCGGTGCCCGCATGGCCGACTCTGTCCTCCGCGCCGTCCAGGGCGAGAAGGGTGTTATTGAGCCCGCCTTTGTCGAGTCTCCTCTCTACAAGGACCAGGGTGTTGAGTTCTTCAGCTCCCGCGTCGAGCTCGGCCCCGAGGGTGTTGAGAAGATCCACGAGGTCGGCAAGGTCGACGCCGCCGAGGAGAAGCTCATCGAGGCTTGCCTGGGTGACCTCAAGAAGAACATCGAGAAGGGTGTCTCTTTCGTCGCCTCCAACCCTCCCAAATAAGGGCATCACTCTATACTGAATCACGAAGCTGATGAAGGGGTGAAAAGGAATGTGCCGAGAGAATGAGAAACGAATTGGGTATTGCGATTGATGCCTTTTTTTGTTTCTTTCGTCTCCGTCTTGTTCTACCATACTGTCATAATACAAAGACTGTGAAATCGGGGTCTTTGGTCTGTAAAAATATCAATCAAGAATTGAAAATGCCCAATTTGGCTTGCCATTTAATTGACGCAAATGTGACTTGGTTAAGTAGACACATGTATCCGAATACAACTGTCTATCCGCGAAAGAAATCGACTGCCAATTTGCACCAGGGACATGCACCAGGGACATGCAAATTCACCTATTACAAATGATTTATATGTATCACGATCTATCAAAAACTCTTAATATGTTACAACTCTCCATTCACACAACTCGGGTCTAGGTAACTGTTCAGCCCAACTCTTTTCTAAACCCATCTCTCCAATCCTCCACGAGAACTCTACTACACCTGTTCACTTAACCCCGTCCAGCTCTCCACTCTTCAATTTTTCTCCTCCGCTCAGCGACCTTCTTCTCAAAGTCGGCCACCTTCTCGAGCCTCTTCTCCTCCTCCTCTTCCGCCTTCTTCTTCAGCTCGATGCCCTTTCGGACGGCCTCGCGCTCGAGCTGATCGGGCCTGCGCTCGGCGATGTCTCTGGGTCTGTAGTCGGAGAAGCCCCACTTGAGGACCTTTTCGATGATGTAGCACGCGACGTAATCGATGACCATGACGGCCGTCATGTTGAACTTGAACTCCTCCGAGAAGGGGACGAGTTTCATGCCGGAGTTGATGTCGGGGAAGAGCTCGAGGGCGCAGGAAAAGGCGAGGCCGGAGACGCCGACGATGCCGTAGAACATGCCCTTGTTCTCGGATAGGGACTCACGGAAGGGTCGGCCCTGGTAGTTGATAGCGAAAGTGGAGATTTGCTGGATGAGCTGGAGGAGGTAAACGGCCGAGTTGAGGAGAGATGGGGTGAACTCGGCCTCGAGGTCAACGTCATCAGAGCGACTGTGTTTGTTAGCTGAGTTGATTTAGGTCTGGATGAATGGGAGCTTACGGGTCAAGTCTCTCACAGAGACGGGCAATGTATATTAGAGTGACGATGTGGACGGCGAACTGGCCCAGGATGGATCCGATGATGTAGACGTTGAAGATGTTGGGCTGGGGACGCTCCTTGCTTAGACCCTCGACGACACGGGCACGAGAGATGCTGAGGAAGCAGACCGACATGAGCATACCACTGATGGTATACTGTGTGTCACCGAACTTAATACCCTCGAGGTACAGGACGGACAGGGAGTAGGCGCTGATGAGACAGTTGAGAGCGAGGATCTTGTACATCTGGATGGTGGCGACGAGAGTGCATCGGCCTTGTCGAATGATGTTGGGAACAGCAATGACATTTCGGAGCTTGGAGGTGAAGGGCGCAGCGACGGAGGCGTCACCGAGCTTCAAAGTAGGAGGCTCATCGTCGCCCATCTCAGCTTCCATCATTCCAGAGGTGAGCTTATCGGCAAGACCGGCGGCCTTTTGGTTGACCTCGGTTTGGCGGGCGGCACGGGGGTCTGCGTTCACAAGGCTCTGAGCACCGGGGGACGTGATAGTCTCCTCAGGGTAGCCTTGAGATCGAGCGTACTCGGCAGGGGTAGTGTTCTTCTTCTTCGCCTCACGCTCAATGGCCTTGACGAACTGGGGGTTGTTGGCGCCAGGGGGGTACAGGTGAGCGATCATGACAGGAATAGGAGGAGCAGGCTGGTTGAAGCGCTTCATGAGGTCGCACTGCTTCTGGTACATTTCCTTCATCTTGGTGTTGCGGCTGTGCTCGGCGATGCGGATGAGATCATCTTGGGTTCCGTTGAGGAGGGCGATACCGATATGGGCCTGCTTGAGTGCTCCAACATCGTTGGTGCCGTCACCAGCCATGAGAGTGTAATAGCCCATGTCCTTGAGACCGAGGAGAATGTCCTCCTTCTGCTTGGGGGAAACACGGGCATACACCCAGGTGTATCGGAGGATCGAGTTCCAGGCGGTCTGACCCTTGAACTTGGCGAGAGCGTAACCGGTAACACAGATATCCTTGGTTCGGAAGATTTCAGGGTCGATGGGCTTGGCGGGATCGACCTTGATGCTGATCTTATCATCGACGCTCTTCCACACGAGCTGCTCGCCACCGGCATTGTCTTCGGGGGCATCGAGAATGAGAACGTCACGGTCAACAATCTCAACCTCGCGGGCGACGTGGACAGCGGTAAGGGGGTTGTCTCCGGTAATCATGACCACGCGATGGCTGCTCTCGTTCAACATCTGAACAGATTGCTTGGCGTCATCCTTGAGGGGGCAGTGCAAAACGAGAAACCCAGCAAAGGTGAGATCACTCTCAACCTTTTCTCGCTTGAGGTCGTTGATCTTGGAAGCGCCAAGCTCAGTGTCATGGGTAAGCTGCTTGTAGGCCAGGGCCAAAACACGAGATCCCTTGCGGGTAAAGTACTTGTAGGTCTCCTCGTAGTCCTTGGGAACAACAGTAAGCATCTTTTGGATAGTCTCGGGAGCTCCCTTGACGCCAGCAAAAGTGCCCTTGATCTTGTGACCGGTCTTAGAGTCGTTGCCGTGAACCATGGCAACAGAGCTCTGGCGCTTGAGAGCAGAAGAGAATTGGAAGCGTCGCTTAATGTGAACAGTGCCGTGGGAACTACCGGCTTTGCTGGTGCTCATCAGAGTATCGTTGCGGCCAAGAGTCCAGCCGAGAGATGCCAGGGTAGCCTTTTCCATGGGGTCACCAACGATATCACCCTCATCGAGCTTGACCAGGGCGTGAGCAGTAGCGAGAACCAGCTTAGTCTCCAAGAGAGTCTCAGTGACGGGAGTAATAGTAGAGTGAGCACCGTCTTCCTCCCGGGTGTCCTGGATCTCCTCCTCCTCGTGACCAAGAGCCAAACCAGCAATACCCTCGACGACCAGATCCTCACCAGTCAGAGTACCGGTCTTGTCGAAACAGGCGACATCAACACGACCGGCAAAGGGGATACGGAAAGGCTCGGTACAGAAGATGGCCAGCTTGGCCAGGGCGGCGAGACTGGTGTTGACGGCGAGACTCAGCTCCATGGGAAGCTCAGGAGGGACGACACTGGTGACAATCAAGACACAGTCGAGCAGGAGCTTGGAACGCTTGCGGTCCTTGCGAACACCCTCGTCCCAGACATACCAGGAAGCGGCAATGGCGAAGATGAGAAGGAACAGGATAAAGAAGAGGGCCTCGGCGTTGTTGGCCGAGACGCGCTCGGTTGAGTAGATCATGGTGCGGACAAGGTTGCCCTGAGAAGTCTCGAAACCAGTCTTCATGACGATGGCCATGGCGCCGTTGTCGGGGGGAGTAGGGACACCGGAGGAAAGCTTGGGCTTGCCCTCGTCGGGGTTACCGTGAGTAACCTGGAGAACCTTGGTACCTCCCCAGAGAAAGGCGTTCTTGTCGAGACCCTCGGTATCGATGCGGGCATCGGCGGGACGAAGACGGATCGAGTCCTTGAGGAGAGGAGTACTCTCACCAGAAAGCATGGCCTCGTTGACAATGACGGTACCCTCGACGAGGATCATATCGCAAGCAACACCGCTATCCTCCTTGGTTCGGCCAACAGAAGCCAAGTCTCCGGGGAGCAGGGCGTCACTCTGGACTTCGGTCCACTTGCCCAGGCGGAAGACCCACATGTCGTAAGGCTTGATGCTCATGCCACGGAACTCGACGAGAGTACGCTGACGCTGCCAGACGACAGTACTCTCGAAAGCGACGAGCATGAAGAGAGTAAAAAGGGAATAGTACCAGTACTCATCGAGCATCCAAAGCCCGACACAAAAGATCTGGAAGACGAAAAAGGGCGCAACAGCATGCTCCTTGAAGAGCTCGCCAAATGTAGGGACGGGGATATCAAATGTGTTGGAGCCATAATGCTGCTCAAGGCGCGACAGGTCGGCCTGCTTGTCGATACCCCTGGAGGTCTGGAAATGGCCTATGGTGGGCTTGGGCTCGCGGTCGATGTCGTACTGGAGGGTGCTGAAAGACTTGGACTCGGGGTCGTAGAGGAATCGACGCTTCTGAAAGAGGAAGGACAAGTTGAGTTTGCCGCCAGTCTGTGGTAAATATTAGCAGAGAGCTTGATAGTTGTACGTTGACATCCTTACCTTGTCGCGAACCAGTTTACAAATCTCCGAGGTACCGGCGTTGGCGATAGGAATAACCTTGATCAACTCAGCATTCTCAACAGACTGGGCCTTGGAAGCAGTGAAGCGACCCTCGAGGTTGACGCTCCAGTGAGTGCTAAGCCAGACCAGAGACTGAAGAGAGATGATGGCGCCACACCAGACAGTGGTCCATTCCTGGGCGCCGATGTAGGTATCGTAGAGGTCAGGGGTAGAGTAGAAGGCGAAGAAGATGGGCCAGATGATGGTGAATGGCCAGATGTAGGCGTATAGCCAGAATGACAAGGGACGCAGAAGCTCGGCCTGCTTGATCTGCGGGTTGTCGACGAGGGGCGCCATCATGGGCGGATTTGGACGAGATGCGGGATCTCTTTCTGGGCAAGGTTGATGAATTATTCTAGATTACCATCGAGAGAAAAGGAGATGTAGAAAGATAAGAGATGGAAAAGGAAAAAAAAAGAAAAAGAAAAGGCCGGGTTGGAATGCGGCGCGGTTCTGCGAGTCCGGACGTTGAACTTTGGCAAATCACTCTTGGACAAGTTCAAGTCGCGATCTGTACTTTTCGATGCCAATTAATTGATGGGGGTTCATTCATCCATTTCTTAGTGGATACTCCTTCCACCTTCCACGACACACAGGCTTCATTCAGCCCACCCGGCCCGGTGGCCCCATGGAGGATTTGCCATCTGGAGGGGTGTCACGTGATAATGGTCATTTCTAAAGTGATCCATGAGCTTCTTAGGACATTGTCGGATAAGGACCCGTTTTGAGTCAGTTTACTATTAGTTAGTGGGTTATTCTTGCTACCTACTGTCTAATGTTTCTTGTTATTGTATTAAGTGAAACTGCCTAAGGATATTGATTAGTTATTTCTTCTAGCTTAAATCTACCAAAGACCCCAGACCGAGATGATCCGGATGATATCATCCACACGGAGATAATAGCCGAGCAATATCGGAACCTAACTTAACTGTCTCGAACAAGATATCTCAGGTAACAAGGATAAAAGTCTACAATAGCTCAGACCTTCTTGGCTCTTCTCAAGTCATTCCTCATACAACTAAGACCACTTCTCATTGTCCTCCCCTCGAGCAACCATCTCCATCCCCTCTGACGGTAAGCCTCCATACATTGACGGCGATGAGTCAAATTAATCTACCTACAAGGTACCCATAGAGCAGATAAATGATGATGTATCTGCCCGAAGTCATGACCGTCTATATAAGATAGCCTTGCTTTGCTCTCATCTTAGCACCTCACTTCAATTCCATCATATCTTGACCTCCATCATCTTGATGAACAATGTCCGGCCTCAGATTAGACCTAGAGTTAAGCCCTCCTCCCGCCCAGCTTGTTCTCGGGTACCCTATGCTGGATTACCGGACAGACTAGCTCGAAGATGCCCCTCTTCTCAACTTTCTCGTCTGGAGTCAGTTCGCAGACAAGATCGCATAGACTGCCTACCTCGGCGAGGACAGGACCAATGTTCCCGTCTAAGGATTGCCCGTAAGAGCAGAGTTATAGGGGATTCCCACCGGCCTATCTGGATGTCGGGACGTTGGATATGTTTCGGTACGAGGATACTGAGTTTGCAAATAGGTTGATGGCGGATGATGTTGAGGTTGAGTTCATATTCTGCCTGGCATACCGCACCTGGTTGGGTATCTGGCACCAGAGGCGAGGCTGTCAAGGTTGACGATTGAAGTGAGGAATAATGCTCTGAGAAGGTTCTAAAGTAGATAGACTTGATAATGTCTATGTCCCCTCACTGAGTTGAATGCTTCCCATGGAAAGCTACCAAAAGCTCGGCCAAGAATCGCCTTGTGTAATTTCTTCCCCCAGTCCAAAGCTTGCCATTCATCATCCTCCCCCCAGATTATCTGAACGGGGATCTTTTCCAGCTCACCAAGACGTCCCGCAATCTCCATTGTGTGTTTGGGATCGTAGTGTCGGACCTGATGCTCAAGCAGACTCGGCTGTCCGACAGGTCCGGAGATGTAGCCTAGATACGTTTCTAGAGTTGAATCTATGAATTTGTCAGGCTGCGACACGGCTGAGAGAAGCCATTCTCTGAAATGAGTCTTGTGTGTGTTGCTTTCTGTTTTGATCAGAGATTCCAGCCCCGTTCTGCATCTGCTGCTTTGTGCGTTTCGAGGAATAGCTATCAAAGCAGACTGTATCAACCAGTGTCAACGACATAACTCTCAGTGGAGAAAATTGCAAAATGCTGGGCGATTTCTCCGCCGATATCATGCGCTGCGATGTGAACCTTATCCAGACACCATAGATCGAGAAGACCTTTGAGGATGGGAGCCTGACCTGTCATGGATGTGTCGACGGAGGAGTCCCACGGTCGTTCAGAAAGACCGAAGCCGAGAAGATCAAAGACGTGGACTTTGGATCCTGCTTTGGCGAGAGGAGGGATGGTGTTGCGCTAGATAAGAAAGGAAGAAGGTGTTCCGTGGAGGAGAATTAGAGGGGTGCCGGTGCCGTGTATGCCATAGGCGATACGGGCCCCGTTGATAAGAGCGTTTTCTGTGACTATGGGTTGAACCATTGTGATGCTTGGTGAAGTCTGTGTTGATGGTATGTTATTGTTGTATGGTCATGGACGCTGTCGTATATAGAGATGGATTAATAATGCAAGACTTGTTGTCACAAGGGGCGTACCAACAAACAATGGAGTATGCCAAGTCATTAACCACCAAGTCTCTAAATGAGTGTTCCAGTAATTATTAATCATTTGAAAGTTCATTCAAGTCGTGGCTTTATCCCTCGCAACGAAGCGTGTCTTGACTCCCGTCAGCATAGATAAGAAATACGACCGCCCCTCATCTTCTGGAGGTAAAACCGCCTCGATCCGAAACTCCTTTACCAGCGCAGGAACAATTTTATAAACCACCAGCTCAGCTAGATGCCTTCCTGGACATGATCGCTGGCCACCGCCCCAACTAAGACTAACACGCTCCATATTACGCAACCTGTCTAGATCATCGCCTAGCCAACGCTCTATGTTGAAGAGTTCGGCGTCGGGGCCGAAAACGTCTTTGTTACGATGGAGGGCCACGGGATTGCATCCGACGGTGGTGTTGGGTGGGAAGAAGAATTTGTGGAGGGTGAGGCCTGATGATGGGACTCGCCGAGGGAGTGACATGCTCACAACAGGATAGAGGCGTTTGCATTCCTTGATGAGGGCTTGTGTCAGGGGGAGTCGTGAAGCAATTGCGTAGTCGGAGGAGTTGACTGTCTCAGAGACTTCTTTGTAGACTCTGGCCTGTAAGTCGTGGTGAGATCCCAGCATGGCGAACAGAGAGGTGAAGGTCGACGCCATGGTTTCATGTCCAGCTCCGAAGTTGGTCATGGCCATTTTCCGTAGATATGTGTCTGTGAAGGCCGGTCTGATTTTATGAAGCTGAATTAAGTCGGCCATGAGATCTTGACGGTTGTCTTTGGGCGGGTTTGGTCTTGTAGAGAATTTGATACGTCGTGAGATTCTTCTACCTACGTCCTGTGTAAGGGTTAGATAGATGTGGAAGAATAGATAGGTATGGAGCAATAGACAGGCGTAGAGGGACAAAACGAAAAGACTGACCGGAAAGAATGGACGGAAGTTTCTCGGAGTTTTGTAATTGACTCCCCAAGCCGTGCTGAACAGTCGTCCGGCTGTCTTGGATATAAATTCCAACTTGACCATGGCAGGGAATAGACCCAACACACTCTTTCGTCTCCAGCTGTGATATGCATGAATACCTGTGCCCCAATCATGACCATTCTTAAACATGTTCGGCGACCACGAGAGCACAACTGCGCCCAGACACTCTACCGCAATCATGTGCATCCATTCACTCAGCTCGACCTGACTGCCGTTCAGACTTTTCAGTTTGGCAACGGCACGCTGGAGGACCTCGTCAACAGCAGCTTCGTGTCTTATGAGGCTGGTGGTCTGGTATGCTGGACCTACGAGACGACGTTGGAGTCTGTAGCGGTTGATGTCCCGCTCTGATAGGAGGTCAAGAGTGTCTGGGAAACGGGGGGTGAAGTGCTTGTCGAAACGAGGTTTGCTCAAGGCTGTGGCCACTGGTGATGGTTAGTTTGGGCTTGATGGCTGGGTATGAGTAGACTTGCAGTAGAAATCAGACTTTTCAAAGCCACTGCCACTACCTGGTCACAGTCAGTATGTATACCCGTATCATTCCGAGGCCTCACTGTAGATTGCTTTAAAAGCCGACTCGCTATTCATCCAAACCTCATTAGGTCCAACCCTCACAACAGGCCCATACCGAGCATGCAGAGTCTTTCCCAAAAATACCATACGTCCATTCCGAGCGTGAAAAGCATGCCAGAGACTCGACACAGCGGCCAATTTTGGTCCTGGGACACGTGCCAAAGGGTGGAAAAACAGACGGTACAGAGCAACGGTGAGGAGAAGAAGTAGGGTGAGGGATACGACGCGATAGAGTATCTGAAGTGTGATGTTGGCGGAGGATGTTAGCCAGGTCTGAAGGAGATGGAAGGACATGGTATTGCGGGTTGAAGCATTACTGGAGTTGGTGATGAATGTGGGTAGTTTTGATGATGTGGTGAAGAAATGTTTTATTCACCCCACACGAGGGTTTATGTGTGTTTCTTGGTTGTGTCCAAAGATGAGATAGACACAACAACGGTTAGGATATAATTGTTTCAGGAATTTATTCGAGAGATAGATGCCATGTTATATTAAACACCAATTGTTTGAGTCTCTCTGTATGGTTTTGACTGTAAATACACTCCTCCAGTATCATCTTTGGTGTAAGTGATGACCTACCCAAGACTACCACTCTTCAATCCCTTTCACCATTATCAAATAAATACTTACTTTTGTTCTTTTGACGCTTCAATCTTTGCCCTCAACTCCTCCCTCCATTCGACCCCCCATAACACCAGCACAATCAACGCCGGACAACACACCATATACAGTCCCGCCATCAATGTACACGCCCATCCCGTCCCCATAGCGTCAATCATTGGAATAATAGCCGCGGTCGCCCCCGCTCCGACAAGACACCGCGTTAGGTTATTCGCTGCCGCAGCTGTCCCTGGCTTTCCTGGATGAATATCTACCAGAAGAGCGTTGGACGTGTTGTTGAACCCTACTAGACCGATACCTATGAAGCCACTTATCACGCACGGCGCTGCGACGTGGGCATTTGCTTGGACGGCCCAACCCCAACATAGAAGAGATATACTAGCGAGTACAAGTAATGGGAAACCAATCTCAAGACGAGCTCGCTCGACTGGAAAACCGGCCAGGTCTAGTTGACGAGTGCGGTCATAAGGGATCCCGAGTTTGTCGCAGTGTCGTTTGAAGTTGCGGTTTGTCAAGGCGCCGACAATGAAGGCAGCGATGACAGCACCTGCAGCAAGAGGTAGATACATGAGCCCGATCTGAACTTCGTTGAAGCCATACTTGTCCTCGAAAAGTGTGGGTATAGCCGTGGCGATGCAGTAGAAGCCTGCAAAGACAATACTGTTGAAGCCAAGGAGCAAGCCCGTCTCCTTCTCAAACAACATACGCACTGAGTCGAGCACGTTCGGCACCTTGAACTTGAAGGGATGCTTGGTATCTGATACCTGTCTGCCCCCGGACATGGATGCGGAATTCCGTGTCCGACGGGGTTCGATAATCTGCCATAAAGACCGATAGAGACGCGGCGGGGGGACTGAGCCGTCGTCGACTATATGTCGACACGTTTCAGGGAAGAATACAAAAATGAGAACTACTGTGACGCCGGCGAGAATGGCGAGAAACCAGAAAACAGCCCGCCAGCCAAGATACTCTGACAAGAGCCCTCCTATCACAGGACCAAGAGCCGGGCCTAGAATGGCGGGAATGGTGGTAAGACCGATATACTGACCTCTCTCCGCCGAGGTGACTACATCCGCAACGACAGCGACGCAAAGAGCAACAGTGCTGCTAGAACCAGCAGACTGGAGACATCTCAGACCAAGAAGAGCACCATAGCTAGGCGCAAGAGCGAGACCGATATTGGCAGCAATGTATATAGTGAAGCATATAATAAATGCAGGACGTCTCCCTCCGCTATCAGCCAGAGAGCCAATGAACATGGGCGCAATGCCCTGGAGGATCATGTAAGTGGTGACTGTGAGGTTGACTTGGGAGGCGGTGATGTCGAGGTCTTTAGATATGGCGGGTAGGGCTGGGAAATAGATCTGGGCGGATAGGGGAGAGAAGAAGGCGGTCATGGCGGCGGCAAGGACGATCAGACGTTTTTGCCATGTTGAGAAGATTGAATAGACGGGAGGGTCTTGTGTAGGGTCTTGTGTTGAGTCTTGTGTTGAGTCTTGTGTTGAGTCTAGTGTTGGGTCTTGTGTTGGAGAGGGATGCTTTTCGACATCTTGGTGGTCTGAACGAGGTGAAGGTGGTTTACTCATGATGAAGCTCAACAGCCGCAATACTATTGTACAAGCACTAAAAGACGTTGAATGTGTTCGATACAAGGAATAAATAGTTGATCTTTGTTGGTAATTCGTTTAAATGCCGTCATGATCGGACTCACAAGCCCATGTCCTTGTCCGTGTCGGTGCCGATTTCGGCAAATAATCCCTTATTCGCTGACCAACGAGAAAGGTAGACTTCTAAATGGAATGGCGATATGGAGTATGGTGTAGTGATCTGGGCAGATCTTATATAATATTAACCTGGTAAAGTGAGAATACCATCTAGGTTGACGATTAGATGTGAGGCCATTTGAGCGATATGGGGCAATAGACGGGTTAGTAAATGCCTACTCTCAAGTAGCAAACTCAGCATGTTAGTGTCCGGAAACAAAACACAAGGTCACTTCAACTGCATGATTGTCTTGACTTGTGACTAAAAGTGATGCTTCTCCAGGCTTCAGGGACAATGTAATGTCATATGCCCGGGCCCCACATTTTTCCGTTCCACGAAATCTGGCCTCTGCATGTGAAATCAAACCGCCTCATCATGACAACTCCAGCTTTAGCTTCTTTAAACCCGAAATAACGCCCACTCCGCCCATCATGGTATGCTTCACCATGTAGAATCGACGGGGGAAATAAGCTAACATGTCTAGAATATCTCGTACAACTCTGCTCTTCGGCAGAGCAAGTCACTCCGTTCAGAACTCTCAACCCTCAACTCCAAACCTCAAGCTTCCCCCTCCGACATTGGCAACGTATCTGCCTCGATCGCATCGTTTACGAAAACCCTTGACGAATACCAGTCCTTTGCACGTCAGGAGATTGTACCCAAGAAGCAGGAAGAAGCTTTTGACCGCGTGAAACGTTTTCGTGAAGACCTGTCCGACTTTCGCTCACAGGTCGACTCTTTGAGAAAAACCCGCGAAGACGCCCAGCATCAGGACAACCGAACCGAACTCCTCGGACGGAGACCCTACAACGCCACGCCAGAGAACCCCTACGCGAATGCCACGACCACGACGCAGAGTGCATTTCAGCCTAGACATGCCGGGCCGATGACGACGGGTGCGCATGACGAGATGAGGGAGTCGCATGCCTTCAGGGAGCAGAACTTTTTCTCAAACACGAACCAGGCTCTCGACGACTACATTGCGAGAGGACAGGCTGTTCTGGGTGACCTTGGTCATCAGCGTGAGATGCTAAAGGGTACGCAGAAGAGGTTGTACAGCGTTGCCAACACGCTGGGTGTCAGTGGAGATACCATCAGAATGGTTGAGAGACGTGCACGGGAGGATAAGTGGATTTTTTTTGCGGGCGTTGTCGTCTTTTTTCTGTTCTGCTGGCTTGTGCTGCATTTCTTGCGATGAGTGTGCAACACGACACAAGTGCATCAGCGCGGCGCTCAGGAGTTTCTACATGGGATGCATCTTCACGTCCGCGGGCTGGAGTCTTTCCCGATTGTTCAAAACTGTCTTTCTTGCTCTCCCCAGCTACTCGTCATCCTCGACCTCTCCATGTTTAAGGGTTATTGTGAAGAGAACGTCCTTGTCCGTTGTTATCTCCACCGTCTGGGTATCTGGCAGGATGTGATTGCTCGTGCTGAGACGTCCACCTACCTCGGTCTCCCAGTCCGTCACATCCCACTCCAGACCCTTTGTTGAGATGTGTGCCATTTCCTTAAGTGGCAGAATCCCAACGTATTTGCCAAAGGCGTCTTCTTCGCCATCCTCGCGGACCTGGACGCTGTGAGTGCCAGGCTTGAGCAGGAAAGTCAGGCTCGAGCCAGAGAGGAGGAATAGACGACCGGAAGCGTATTTGGGGTCCTTCTGGAAGAGGTACAGATGATGTAGCTGGGAGAGACCCTGGTCCACACGACCGCCGATACCTCCAAGAGCAACAATGTCGACACCTGGTGGATATTCTTTACGGATCCAGTTGATTGCCTTGCCAAAATCTGTTGATTCCTGGTCCGTGTCGTGGATCACGATAGCGGGGGAGGGCTGTGACGAGTAAAAGTCGCGGACGGTAGGAGTTAGGGAATCAAGGTCGCCGATGATGAGTTGAAGGTTAGACTATCTGAGTCAGTAGATAATCATCAAGCTCAGTATTCAGACATACAAATTTGCCATGGAATGATGAAATCTTGTGTAGTCGGTTTGCACCTCCATCGGCAGCAACTCTCACAGAAGCTAACGTAGACTTAGCACATAACCCTAGAAGAATCGTTCAGGAAATCATACAGTTCTTCCATAGCTTCCGCAGAATAGCGCTATTCTTCAACGGTTGGTTAAGAACAAGTAGAGCAAAGTCCTGAGGGCTGTCGTATTCCTGGAGTAGCTTCGCAGGCCGCCATTCGAAAAGTTGAGATGCCATAATTTCTCGACACGTACACAAAAATGACGGATTGAAAGTAAAGAAGTCGTCGCAAAATGGTCGAGGTTAGTAGTTTAAAAACTCCCTTGTGTCTCTTTTTTTCTTTTTTTTTCTTTTTCTTTTTGCTTTTGCACACCAGCAAAGGGACTGGACTGATGATGATCTGAGTCTTGAAGCAGAAACCTGTTTTCCCCTCTTCTTTCGCGAGAGCTGGCGTTTTTCTCAACTTTGCAAGCTAAGCCTAGATAGAAAAAGGTCTAGATATGAGGAAATACCACGTAGGCCAAAACTTAAATAAGAAGAAAAAGAAAAGGCCACTTTTGCGTAGCCTTTAGGAAATAAGGTATGTGAGCTGGTTCACTTCATTAAAGGTTACAGCTTCAAGATGGTGGGGGGTGATAAGGATGGGAAGGGGTCTTATCGGTTAACGTTACGGTTGTTTGTCGGTTAAAATAATTTTCGCGCAGTTTCCAGAATCTCGGTTTCCAAGCATCATCAGAACTGTATCAAGGCCGCTCCACCTGCTGACCAATTCGTCTCCAATTCAACTTTCTCCTTTCCACTCTCGTTCGCTTGTGTTTTTTTTTCTTTAAACATCACTATCATCATGTATCGAACGACTCTACAATCTGCCTCGAGGCCTATGTTGCGCGCGTGCGCTGTTCGCGCTGCTCCTAGACGATTCGCTTCGACGGCTACACCTGTTGATAAGTCGCGATCATGGAAGAGTTCAGCTGTGCGATTGGGTCTTGCTTTTGGAGCGGTATATTATTATAACACTAGTCCTGTGTTTGCTGATGAGGTTACATGTATGGGTATTGAGCTTAACGTCTAGAGGATGTTTTAACTGATGTGATCTAGCTCGAACTGTTCCCGCCCCTGCCGCTTTCTCCGATAACGACCTCCCGACAGTAGATTCCGTTCTCGAGGAGAAGCGAAGCCAGATCAAAACCAAGCTTGAGAAGACCTCCGAGACACCCAAGGCCGTCGAATCCGATCCCGCCCAGACAGCAGCTGCCGAGGGCTCACCGGCCGCTCTAGAGGAGGAGGCCGGTCAGCAGGGTGCTTTCAACCCGGAGACGGGCGAGATTAACTGGGACTGTCCCTGTTTGGGAGGAATGGCTGACGGGCCCTGCGGTGAAGACTTCAAGACGGCGTTTAGCTGCTTTGTGTTTTCGACGGAGGAGCCCAAGGGGATGGATTGTATCGATAAGTTCCAGTAGGTGAAGATGATGCGGAAGTTGAAATTGTTTGCTAACGTGTGTGTAATAGGGGTATGCAGGAGTGCTTCAAGAAGTATCCCGAGATTTACGGCGCTGAGCTTGCGGATGATGGAGAGGACGGTGCTCCTGTGCCTGACTTTGGCGACGAGCAAGCAGTTCCCGAGACACAGTCCTCCCCTGATGCTATCGTCCCCGAGGCGTCTACTGCTCCAGTATCTACATCTTCTGTATCCGATGTTGCAAAGGAGGAGACTATCCCCGAGAAGATCACCACTAAGGAAACAACGCCCATTAAGGAGGCAACGCCCATTAAGGAGGCAACGCCCATTGAGGAGACAACATCCATTAAGGAGACAAAGATCCAAAAAGCCAAAGAAGCAGTCCGACCAGATGATATCCTAGTCGAGCCTGTCCAAGCTCACGACGCGACATTAGCCAACGAGAAGATTAAGTTGTTGGATGAGAAGAAGACGGCTTAGACGTTGAAAGATGAGGAAAAGGGTGTACTACGGTACGTGTATACTATTGGGATGGGCGATGATAGAGCTCGTTCCTGTATGAATGTTCTATGAAAGGAATAGAAAAGCCATTTCAGATATAATTAAAGAAATCGCATCTCAAATTGGACGAGAAATAGCACGATTGGATTCTTTTCAGTTCGTCATTTGCATTTCAATTGCTTGCGCGTATATTGGAGTGATTTGAAGTCGGCATAATCGATAAGAGTAGAGTGAAACAAACACCAAACAAGTTTAAGCTCAATCCATCTCAGTCGCAAACAATTGGCACAGTATCCCTATAGAACAATCCGATACGCCGCAAAAGAGAAGAGACTCCCGTGCTGGAAATCACCATCTCGACAACCTTTGTTTCACAATCCTTCAAGAACCACCCTTCTTCTGTCCCTTGTAGAGATATCGGCCAACAACGCCCTGGACGGCTGACACACCAGCCAGAATACCAGCGCCTACACCAACGGCCTTCCAGTCGAGGCGTCCTCGCTCGTAGAGTCCCCAGCCCTTATAGCCGAGATAGGCGCTCAGACTGACGATGCCGACAAGGTTGGCAATGGCAACCCCACCGGCCTCACTATCAGACAGCTGGGAGAACTGGCGGGTGAGCCAAGAGTCGGCCTTGCAGGCCTTTGCCTTTGCGGCGGCAGCGGCGTCACGCTTGCGCTTCTCCTCGGCGCGGGACTCCTCCTCCTCACGGTCAAGACGGGCGGCCTGGGTCTCTGTCTGGACGGGCTGATCGAGGAAATCAGAGTTTACGGTATGGACGGAGGGCATGTCGACGTCGACAAGGGAGGCGGTGGAGGCAGATTCCGTGGGCTGAATCTCGGCAGGCTGAGGAGCGGCGGCCTCCCCAACAGTCTGCTTAGGACCACTGGCGGCAATATCGGCGTAAGACACTGGATGGGCAGGCGAGTTAGCATGTGTTTTTTCGGGCGGTTCCGGGGTGTAGCCGAGGCGACTGATGTTGAATAGGTTACTTACTTGTGTTTTAGAGAAGAGGAATTGGGTTATCGAAAGGTGGTAGAGTGCAATTGAAAGAATGGCCGTCGATGTTATGGAGTGGAAGAGTTGAGAGCGGAAGGAAGAAGAGAGAGGAAGAAGAGCTGAGAAGATGGGCGCTTCATGTGACGATGGTCACGAACGCCCGCATTATCAGGCCTTGAACCTGTTAACGATGACGTATGCGGCTCGACCCACTATTGACCCGACCTTGGGGGGAGCTTCACCCAATAACGACGCGTGGATTTAGGGGAAGAGCTTGGTGGGTGTTACAGGGGGTGGTTTGGTGGATGTCAAAGCAGGATTTTACTTCGTTCGTTTCTTTTTCTTGCTGTTCCTGGCCTGGTTCCTGATCTTGACTTGGTCTTTTGAAGATCAAGTTGAATGCAGTCAAACGTAAGTAAATAACTAACTAGTTACCATCCCTTTGCTGGAATCCATGCCTCCCTCACAATCCTTTCCTCATCAACGACATAATAGACAAAAAATGCCGCCGCCGTGATACAAGCATGATTACACCATAACTCAACCTTTTGTCCAACCTCGAAGGCCTCTCCCACCTTTCCACCCTCTTCACCATCTAGTAAACACAATATCCCATGTTCCTGCGATAACCGCATAACTCCCCACGATGATTTACCCACCACCCTTCCGAAACCGCTGTACCCGCTCGTCTCTCGCGATAGAGCAATCGCGCCTGCGTTGACAAGCGCTTCATTGCGTTCGGGATACACACTGCATACTTCGGATAGAACGGACACTGCCTGCTGGTTCTCGGACACGAGGCTTGTGGAGACTTGCTGGAGATCGTTGCAGGGAAAGTTGCCAGCGTGAAGCTCGAGGGTTATGTTGGAGGGAATGGAGGCTTTAAGACCTTGGACGACGTGGGCGGTTGGTGTTGCGCCGACTGAGACGACGATAGGGCCGTGGTCTGAAGGGAGAAGTTTGGCGGCAGACAAAACGCTTGTGATTTCAACGTTGAGGGTCTCCTCGGCATCGCTGCGAGATCGGCCACTGTACGAATGACCTGCATGGCAGTAGAAGCCGTAGATGCGCACCGCGGACGAAGCCTGTGCTCGAGAAACAAGACTCTCAAGTCTAGAGCTCGTGGCCTCAACACCAGCACGATGAGACCCAACATCGAGCTTGATAAAAATTTCCCAGGGCGTCTGGCCGCTTTGCGACTTTTCCAGAATCGAGATTTGCTGCTCGTTGTCGACCATGAGAAGGATACGGAGGGATTTACGTAGTTCTGCGAGACGTGGAAGGATGCCAGGGTAGATGGGAAGACTGTAGAGACACTGGAGAGTAAGTAGAGGTTTAAAGATTGGTAGAAATAGGCTTACTTCGTCGAGAATCCCTTCTCTGACCAAAGGTAAAACACCATGGATTTCTGGAAGTGTTGAAGCGACGATGGATCTGTATTTACCGTTTGCGAGCATCAACCTTGTTACTTCAACGGCCTGTCCAATTAGTATTTAGAGCTCCTCACAGTTGAGAATACAAACTCACCTTGAGTGTTTTAATATGCGGTCTAAACGCGATCCCCAGCTTCTCCACATCATCATGAAGGTCCTGGATATTCCTCTTCAGAAGCGGTAGGTTGATGAGTAGAGATGGTGTAGGGAGGTCATTCACCGAACGACCGATGTAGGATTTGTAGTTTTCCAAAGAGTGATCCATGATGAAGTAGGTTTGAGACGTTGGATGAGTTGTGGACAAAAAGAAGTGAAATTTATTACTTTTACCCCTCATGGTGATGGGAACCCAGAAGTTGAGGCCGATCTCTGGGGTAAGGAAAGATAAAGTCCCACAAAGCCCCGCGGGAAAAGTGTAGTTGGCCGCGGTTGGTGTATCATGGGGACGATACTAATTGTGGGATAATGATTAGTTGACTAACTGTGAATTAACAATACTTGATCAGGGACAAGAAAGTCACTAGGTTCCTATTGTGAGTATGTATCGTCTCTTGAGGTGTTACATGTTGCTAGTCTAACCTATAGTTACCTGACACTTCGTAATAAGGGTATGAGAATACATTTTAGACTCATATTTGCGAGGGCTTCTTCTATCCTTAGCCAAGTCATGCTTTATTATATATAAATCATCGGAAATATCCAAGACAATATATACCCACACTCTTTTATTAACATATTGGAGCGCATAGCTACTGTCTTGTGGTTAGATATGAATGACCTCTTGTACTGTTCTCTCTACCAACTCCATTGGGCATGTCATGAACCATGTCAACATCAATCGTCTATTGCCGTGCCAACTCATATTCTCTCCTCCATGAATTACACTAGATAATGAGAAACCATATGCACCCCTTCCCAACATCTCATCACCATGCAACTCCCGTTACCCGACAACTCGGGCCAACTATTATTTTCTATCGGTATATTGTAACATTGCGAACAACAACTCGATTTAAATTAAAAATCCTTTCAGAATATCCTATTAAACTGTATTGAACAGAACAGATCTGTACGAGATCCATACACTGCACCTGAAGTGGAAATATCGTCCCCCTTAGACGACGTTACCCCTGACCTGCTTAATCTTGCTGACGTTGATGTCGCGCCAGGCAAAGACGCAGAACCAACCACAGACAAGAATGCAGAAGCTGGTGATAACCATGTACTTTTGGCTGTCTGCGTAGGCAAGAGAGATGCCACGGCGCATCTCAGTACCCTGTCTGTAGGCCAGCTGGGAGTAGATGCTGCCGTAGATATTCTCGATAGGTGCACCTTCAGGAAGATGAACCTTGAGACGGTCCTTGAAAGTACCGGTCCAGATGGCGGTAGCAATAGTCGATCCAATAGCCATGCCGATACTGCCAAAGAGATCGAGAATAGCAATTAGGACAGCAATGTGCTGATGGTCAGAGGGAGCCAGCATTGCCATCTCACCGGCGACAACGAGAGAGCCACCGGCAAAGGCAACGAAGATCTGAGTCATGATAACGTAGCCAATATCCTGGTCGGGGTGGCGGAAGTGGATCATGAGACCAACTCCAAGAAGCATAAGAGGAATCGAGTAGTAGAGGTTGACCCACTTGAAGCGTCCAGTAAGTCGCATAAAGTAGGCGAGGATGATGGCCGAGAAGCAGGATCCGACACGGTAAATGTTACTGATGTAAGTGGCCTGGGTCACACCGGTGTTCCAAACAATCATGCACATCGAGGTGAAGAAAGAACCCCAGATGGCCGAGTTGGCAAAGACAAAGGTGAACATGAGACCACCAAAGAAGACGGTTCGGTCGGAAAGAAGCTTGTAGTCGATGAACGTGACGGTAGCCAACCACTTTTCCCAACAGACGAAACCAATGATGAGAAGGCCACCAAAGATGATCATGCAGATGATCATGGGGGATCTCCAGCCATCCTCCTGACGAGAGTAGATGTTCATGGGCAATAGGAAAAGGGTCATACCGGCCACCAGGATGAGAATGCCAAACATGTCAATCTCAACGCACCATTGATAAACAGCCTTGGGAGACCATTCGACCTTGTAGGGGGTGGCGATACCCATCTTGACCGCCTTTCGACCGTTGAAATAGAAAAGGAAGCACAAGGGCAGGACAACGATGGGAATGACCATGGTCCAGATACCGAAGCCCCATCGGAAACCAGGACCGTTGAGGATGGAATCGGCCATGGGACCGGCAAGCCAGGGAGTGACGATGTAAGGAGAGGTGGCGAATGTGAGCATCAGAGGACGGTTGAGAAGAGACGAGGTATCCGAGACAAAGACAGTCATACAGTAACTGACACCTTGAGCACTAGAACAGGTTAGTAGAGGTTGAAGTGGAGGATCGGATTATCGTACCCAACGAGGGAAAAGACCTGAGCAGCACAGTACATCTCGACACTGTTGCAGGAAGCCATCAGGATGAAACCGAGGACCCAGATGATCATGGTCAGGACAAGACCATGGGGACGGCCCCAAGTATCGAGTAATTTGGCGATAACTAGCTTAGAGAGACCACCGAACAAGCTCGAGATGACACCGACGACGGCAGTAAGGGAGTGAGCGTTAAAGGTGCTGACGACAAAGGGGTTGAGAGTTCGGACGACAACTTCCTGCGTGGAGGCGACAAAGTAGATGAGCCAGATGCTGTAGAGAGTTAGTCTTTGACCTTGGACTCGGTAGGGAAGAGTCTTTTGGCAATACAACAATTACAGTTATTGTCCGACCTGACCGAGGCCAACTCACATTCCATATGCAATTACGATATCCCTCCTCTTCCAAACAGTAGTGACGGCTTCGACATTTCGAATACCAGCCTGGTACTTGCTCGAGACCTCTGGAACAGTGTCGGAAGTGTCGTGAGTCTTGTCGTTAACCTCTCCCATCTCCTTGGTATCCATCACGGCAGGCTCACGGGCGGGAGCTGTGTCGACTGTGATATCCTCATTGGGCTTTTCCTTCTTGAAAAGGTTGAAACCCATGGCGACGGCGGGCAGGCCAAGCTCGGCACAGAATTGTGTATCTGGTCGACAAAAGTGAAACGGACTGGTCGCGGTACACAACAGACAAGCACAGCGTTGTGTGCAATCCAGATAAGGACTTGTCGAGTATGAAGATCAAAAGAGGAATGGAGGGGAATTTAATCGGATGGCCCGACCGTGGCTTCCTTATTATAGGCAGGGCTGCTCGACAGGGAAGGCAGGTGACACTACCTGTGAACGGCAAGGTATGGCCAGGGTTCCGTTAGGGTAGGTACTTTGGAAAAAGGTACAGATGGAACGAAAGAGCATGCGTCTCCATCCTACGCACATCTCGCGTCGTCTGCCGGTAACTAACGGGATGGAAGAGCTAGTGAAGCGTTCTTTCCCTGTAATACACCGATGTGAGGAGAGGCAAAACGAGGAGGACAAGAGGTCCCCCCACACAGTGACACATCTTGAACTACCAACAGCGGGGATCACCTTCCAACCTGGCTCAAAAGTCATGCAAACCATTTTGGGGACCTTGGCTTCTTTGTGAAACAATACAACAGGAAGAACTTGGGCTAGCCAAGGTCAACATGGAAAGGGCACAGTTAAGCGGAATGCTACCACGAGGCTTTACTATCGATCGAGAAACAATGGTACCGTTACAAGGTCAGCGCCGTAAACCTCCAAAAGGCCACAGAAAACCTAGCAAAGGTCCCCATCATACACGAGGTACCAATCTGGGCAGCGCCGGAGCTGAAAACCCCCGAAATGTCTCGTTTGCAAGGGGGCCACTTCACAAGCCGTGGCTTTTGGGGAATTGACTGACCCTCCCCTGTAGGGAACTTGTTGGAAAAAAAGGTCCAACGGGCAAGAGCGCTGACCTCGGTCCTGGCAAACCAATGGCCGCATCTTATCTGATGATCAGATAATTCTTTATCTGATCATTGCTCCACCAAAGCCAATTGTGTGGCGCCACCCCCTGACATCGTTCAACATCATCCATGTTCTCGTCCTCTAAATCCTGGCTTCTTTCCCAGTTCGTAGTCCGGGCGAGGGATAAAAATCGTTTCGGTATTTTGACCTCTCACAGCTTTCGTAGGGTCCCATCCTTGTTCCTTTTTTTTTCGGTTGTCTAGGCCGAGTTGGTCGGTCAGGCCCGCACACACTCTGATGCGGGAAATCCAATTTGGAAGCCCAGCTCACCTTCTGAAGAGGGTGAGCGATTTCGGCGCATGGCACCCATCTTACTTTCTATCACATGACGGTTTATTCTGAGCCTGGACTGACTATATTGCCAGCTGTGCCCCTTATTGTTCATTCTCTATTGGCCGCAGTCCGGGTGTTGTTAGTTCTGCTTCTTGTCGAGAAATTTGCCCAAGTCCTCAACGCGATGCTCTGAATAACTAGAGCTTGTTCTGATGTCCTTAGTCAGGGGCATGCAATTTAAGGTAGAGCTAAAAAGGTACAAGTGTTCCCTGTAAACCTTTCTCGGCCGGCCAGCCGAACTTGATGATGGGTCTGTACTGCACCAGCATCTCCAACTGCGAGGTCCCTGAGTGGTGCCTGGCTGAAGAAAGCCATCAACGCCCAACGACGCTTGTCGCGGAGAATTTGTTAGCAAAGGTACTACACCGGAGCTCTCGTACAATTTGACCTCACTTCCGTTCTGAGTTCCTATAAAGCTGTCGCTTGATGCTAAGAAACACGATTGGCATATGCTTCAGGGATTGCTCAGCCCAAGCAAATCTGACCATCACCAGACCCTGTCGTATACAATTGTGGAAATGATTGTCTCCTTTCTCCACCAGCTTAAACTGTCACTCGAGCAGACCAACATCACCGTTAAACCACTGTTGGTGCAAGGTTCCCTTGCCTGTAAAGGCCGAACTTTGACCGTTGTTGATTTGCCCACATTGTTTTTAGAAGTTGCACCACGGTGTGGCACATTCTCGGCCAGTCAGACTACTCGCTTGGCTCTGTGCTATACCTCCCTTTTGGGCTACTTGATCATTTCAGCTCTTGAACTCTGTTGCCTCGTGTCGAAACATAACAGATCACGTAGCTTTACCTTACACCAGACGCTCCAGCAACGAGTCTAAGGGACAGGAGGGTTCGTGAATGACCATTTCTATCCCTGAACTGACCAACGTCGTGTTTGACTCACAGCTCGACCAATACTCCAGGAAAGCATATTATGATATTTGTGAGGCCTTCCTACTCAAAGTGCTGTCGCTGGTGTTCTCCATCCGTTCTACCCTGGGCCAGCGAGTGTCGATCTGTCCAGAATACCATCACCTATCTAACAAACTCGACATTGTATTAGAACAACTCCATCTCAGATGTACATCGGTGCACCGAGACCCCGAACCGGACTCTCGGAGTAACAGTTCAATTATCCCTGTCCGAAAACATTTGCGGTTTGTCGGCTGGCGAGATGGGAGGCGATGAAGAGTTTTCCCTGTCGGGTCAGCTTAAACTATCGCAAGATTCTTAGCGAGTGGTTAGCTGAGTTTGGCTAGATGATGGGGAGTCTTAGTAGAGATTGATGGGCGATGTATAGGGACAACAGGGTGTAGATGATGTGATCAGATGGTCATCTTTACTTGACAAGCTACAACATGTAGTTTGTCCCTTGATGAGTGTTCGAGGACACCCGCTTGAAGATGCCTTGGGTCTTTGACACCCTGCTCGCCTTGAATTGCCACTTTGCTTATCACCCGGAAGCGCTTCGACTCGTGATCGCATGGAACGTAGACTTTGTTCCTCTTAATCATCAGCGAACAGTATTTACCGAGCCTTTCCAGTCAAATACATGAACATTCGCAAACTCTCTTCGATCTCATCAAAGCACTCATTTGAGCAAGTAGAACTCGAATTGCGCCACTCGGTTTAATTCTAGACAGGGTTCAGATCAGGTTATCTGTCCACTCCGCCGTTCCCTTTGTCTCCATTTGGTGACATACAACCACGCCATCTGCATAGGAGACTAACGAGGATAAGTGTTGGTATACCCTGGTAGAAAAGATTGATCTGATAAGATATAGAAAAAGGGCTGTTGGTGGCGGTCTCGCGAGTTTGAAGATCCGTCTGTGCGAAGGCGGAATTGATGTTGTGTTGGTTGTAGTGAGGCGCGGGTAGAGTTGGGATTGCCGTGCAAGTGGGTGACTTGGAATACTGACACTGGATGCTTTGCTCTTAACAAGATGAGAGAGTAGAGCATGTCCGTCACCGAGTCATTGTTTTGTGAGTCTTGCCACTCTCAACTGTCGCTGAGTTGTCAAATATGGCGGAGGACAGAATTCCTACCAGACATTATCAAGGTAGGGCACTGGTTACTAATGATGAGTTCATGATTAATTTGACAATGCCCAAATGTCAGAGGCAAAGGCGAAGTAATGAAGTGATGGTCTCATATTTGACTCGAACTATGCGGACGAACTCTGTGTGATCTGTATCCGTGAGAAATGTCTCTATGCATTCATGAGAAACGTCCAGTCCATTTCTCCTTATCTTGTTCATCTCTTTCACCAAAGACTGTCTCGTTTGTCAAGACTGGTCTCTGTCTAGATGGGACCTCTGCTGGCTTCAGAACTCACTCTCATTGTTGGGGCCTGAGGGACAGAGCCGGCCATTCAATGCCAATTATGGGCTAAATGCCAATACCTGACAAAAGTCTTTTGCTAATTGTTCTCCGCCATAGTTTGTGATCTTTCCGGTGTAGCGTGAAATGTGTTGGCATGACTGGAAGCTCGAGAGAGGGCCCATGGGAGAGTTAGTGCGGCAATGGCGGGTATGGAGAAATTCAGAAATGGATACTTAAACTCATGTCGGCCGCCATATCAACGTCAAGGTGGTACTGAAGAGACTTAACGTTGAAGAACATTTACAGCTTGAATAGAGCTGTAATCATACCACCGTCATTTCATTGCTGTGACCGTAATGGTTATGTCGGGCTTTGCTTTCTCTTCCATCTCCGTTGTTGCCTAGAGTTAAAGTCACGTGAGATTGCTCATGTCAACCGAGAATTGTCCCTGGAGATGCTTCAAATGTCCAGACAGGAGCAAAACATCCGTCTCAAGGGTAAACGACATTCTTTTTGACAGACAAGAACAATGTGAATTCACCATTTCATACACTCAACGTCTCTGCTCCCCATCTTTCATCCAGGTACAGTTCAACATTGGTGGACGGTGATTGGATACTCCGACGCACGTGACAAGACATGAAATCCATGGCAGTGCAGGTGACCATTTTCTTTCCTTCTCCACTTGTGACTTCACCGCCCGCGCATTGAGCCATTGATTGATTTATTGATTGATTGATCGATATCAAATCGAACCCTGCAACTATTAGACCGAGTCAGGACAATTGCCATCTGGGAAAATGGGGAGTTGACTATGGCATAATCCCATTGTTCTTCTGCCTTGACAAATACAATACGCATTCTTGGCCGCTTGGTTGGCAAAACTCTTGTTTACTTTGTTAAGCTGGGGCAGATCTAGGCATTCGAGCGACAAGTCCATTTTCCATTTTCCATTTTCCACCTTGTTCTTGCACCTCTTCACGATACCCTTCGACTTCCGTCCTCCGCTCTCCGTCCTCCGCTCTCCGTCCTCCGACCTCTATTAAACTTCCCGGTTTATCACGATTCACGACTAACGATTACACTAATACACAACAAATCACCATCTATGTCTGAAGACGACGCCGACGTTGTCTTGGGCGACGGCTCTGCGGCCGCCCGCGTCGATCGGGACAGAAGAGCGCCGCGCTTCAGTTGGACCCCGGCATACGAGGCTACCTTTTTCCGAAGCCTCTGCGAGAGTGTCCAGCTTGGTCTCCGCGAAAACTCTTCATTCAAGGCCGAGGCCTGGGAGCGGGCTGCTCAAGCTCTCCAGGAGAGCCACGGGGCTTATCCGACAAAGAGTCATCTTATTAACAAGAGTGACAATGCGAGGAAACGCTTTCGCCTCTGGAGGGGACTTCGCGAGGACCTAGAGTTTGCCTACAACCCTGTCACAAGAACAGTTACCGCCACTGAGGAGGCCTGGTCGGCGCATATAGAGGTGAGCTCTCTGCCACGCTATTTGGCTTCACCTTTCGAAAGCAAACACACCACTAACAAAAATAGAGAGAACCTCTTTCCCGAGCGCTGCGCGGCCGGCCGTTCGATCATGAAGACTACATGGAGGTTCTATACCCTGATGTTATTGGCTCTGGCGGTGCCCCAAAACGCATCATGAAGCCGAGAAGACGAACAGATGGCCCCATGACTGAAGACTCCGAAATGCCAGGAACAAGTATTCTCAACCTTCAGAGCGAGCCGCCTCCCCGAACTCCTGGCCTAGAGAGCCCAAACTCGCGCCCCCTTTTGATACAGACTCCGACGACTTCATCAGCTGGCTCCGTTCCTCAACGGTCAACATCTACTATTATTCCACCGCGCAGTGCTCCGCCCCCAAGCACCAGCGCTCTTACTCCTCCCGATGAGAGCATGGCCCAGAACCGCAAGCGTCAGCTCCCGCCAAGTGCATCCACAACCTTTGACTCTACCTCGCCGTCTGCCACCATGACCTTGAACCAGCATGCGCCCGAGTCTCCAGGCAAGAGACGAAGGACTTCGTCTAATGATGAGCCTCAAGTCCTACCGTCTGCAGCTCTGACCTCGACGGCTCTTACTTCGTCGGCTCTCAACTCGTCGGTCCTCAACTCGACTGCCCCCAACCCGACTGCCCTTAACTCTTCGGCTCTCAACTCTGCGGTACCTCACCTCCCCGTCCGTGACGCCGTCAGCGTTTCTTCGCCCCAGACTGAGAGTCCGGTTCTGCCGAGCGGATGCACTCTCGAGGAACTCATCGAAGCTGTTCGATCTCGTACAAGCCTACGATGGCAGGAGGAGGCTCTTGATGTCTTTTTCCGCGACTTTGCCGAAGAAGATCTCGATCTTCAGGTCAAGATGTCAGAGAGTGTCTTGGTTAACGAGAGCAAAGCCATGGTGTTTTGCAAGATGCCTGCACGCGTACGATCACACTGGGTTCGGCGTTTCCGAGAGGGGCAGATGCCTTGATACATGCATGACCAGGCCAGGTGACCTACGATATCATCGACAAAACACCCAACAAGGACGAGACAAGACAACACTAATAGGATATTACTACACGGCAGTACACGATATACGTAAACGCGAGGGGCCTGGCGCTGGGGCTTGCGTTGAGATACCAGAATTATACCAACGGGAACGAAGACGGAGTGGTGTTGGCGGGCGTTTGGACACGGCAAAAAAAACTTGCAAAAATCCCCCCTCGCGGTTTTTTCTCTTACTGTCTACCATTTTTCATCCGGCTGCATTTAGCGATAGCGTGGATTAAGGATACGGGACGGCTCATGATGGGCATAGGGGGGCAAAGGATGAGGGGTTTGAAGGGATGACATGTTTGCATGTTGGCTTGTTTTTGTTTTTGGTCTATACCTCATTCTTGTTAATGATTTAGTTGTTGTCGGGCAACTATGTTTTGAAACGGCGTTAATACAATGAGTCCCCACTTGTCAAGGCTAAAGTTCAGTGACATGGATGTGAGGGTATCACGAATTTGTGAGTGTGAATAGATATTCATAATTTTATATGGGCAATGTATTGCATCATATGGTATGCATAGCTTTGCTAAAGGTCACTGGGAGATGTATAGTGATGGGATATACAATGAGCAGAACTTGAACGACTGGAGGTAGATGCGACATTCAGAGCTAGTCGAGTTGACGACGACATCAACTGTCGTATGTAAACATGTCTTTGTATGCATGCTGAATTACAGATGTAGCAACTCTGCTCATCTTAAGCTCAATGGGGCCGCCGTACCAAATCCCTGCGAATGACCCCTTTTCAACAGACCTTCCTTTTCAACATCTACTCATGAACAAGCAGGTAAAGCCTGAACACTACTAGCAGTCTTGAACAGATCAACTTCGGCATTACGCCTACGAGTAAGCCCGGCAATCACCTGGCCATTACCCTTGTTCCACTTGGGCAACTCCTGAGTAGCAACCGTGTTGACGTTCTCGCCCGTGTTCAGACGGCTGATCAGAGAGGAACCACTGGCGGCTCCGCATCCGATGTTGAAGGACCAGCTTACAAGAGCGCCGTATTGGTTTGCGTTTAAGATTACGTTGGAGGTGGTTTTGAGAGTTATGCATTGTTGGGCGATCTGGGGATTTGTAAGTGGCCGCTATGTAGAGATGAAGGGTGTTATGTAAAGGGGTTTTTTTTTACCTTGATATCGTCTTGGAGAAGCTTCTGACCGTTTGCTTTTGATAATGGAATAGGGTAGGGAACTTCGGCGCACTTGGCCTGTTTGCAGAGATGGCCGTATCCGACGGTAGGGTTACCGGTAGCGTCAGTGTCTGTGGGTGTTAGGTCACGATTTGTCAAATGTTACGAGGGTGGTTTGACTTACAGACATCGGCGCGGAAACCTTCAAATTCTTCTACAAGACTAAGAGTGGCTTGGTTGACGGCTGGTCCGTTGCATGCTCGGTTGATGATGCTGGCTTGGGCAGCTGTTAGGGAGAGGAGGACCGTGAGAGAAGGGAGATGCATTTTGATTATGTTGAGGGTTAGGGTTGGATGGATAGGTATTGTGTTGTTGATGTAGATAAAGTGCTTATTGCTGCGTACTTGTAGCTTTTTATATATAAAACTCTCTTTTTTGTTTACTATCTAGAGTTATCCATTTATGTGATGATATTCACTCAAGTTTCTTCTTCAAGCAGAGCAGCTGAATACCCCCTGCAGACCGTACCAGTGGAGAACGGCTGAAGTCGATCTTTTGCCTTGAAATTAGACGACTTGACAAATTTGGACATGAGGGTATTTAGATGAAACTCAGCTGACGTGGACACATGTGCTGGTCGGTTGGTGATGTGTTCAGTTGTAGTCAACATCCCGCTTTTCGTAGTGAACGCTTTCATATACTTGACACCTTCACCCACGGCACTTATCCTTCCCATGATCGACAGAGATCCACTCATAACCGTGTTTCGATAACCAAACGCTACTCATGATGTCAGAGCTGGGAAATGCCTCGGATTAAAAAGATGAATGTTTTGCTATTCCGTCATGGCTAAATGGTCTGATATTGTAATTTGTGACAGGTTGAGTGTGCCTTGCGCCCTGTTTTTGGAGAGTGGCAACGCAACATGTTGGTTTTAATAGTTTGTTGTCTTACTGGATTAGTCTACTAAAGGATGTGATTGTAGGCATAGCATATGTGATGGGAGATATTGGCTGGCTTGGTGAGAGCTTGAGACTGTTATACGGTCGATCTATGATTATTTCGGTGGTTTGGGTAGGCTTGGATGGTCCTGGATGGTCCTGGATGGTCCTGGATGGAGTTGGGAAATGTGATAAATAATAGGTAAAAGTCCCGTACTGATAATTCCTAGAGGACTATAAGTAAAGGGGCCAAGCAGCTCCATTGACTGGGGCCACAAAGCTTCGGGACTATGTAGTCGTTATATTGATAGTAGTACCAGTACGGTAAGCACAAAAACGGTACCATTATGCGGTTACCACCTCCGTCTGTCCAAGGCTGCTGATACAAGCACCCGAGCCTAGCATGGCCTTTGTTAGGTGGTACTATGGATTTGCATGATTTTACAAGACTGGCCGTTATGTTACAAAGCAAACTTCTGGTCTCATACCCCAAATCAGACTCCAACAAATCCTTTAGGAACCTCGCATGATCTAGATCTTGATGCCTGTGCCCTTTAACCTCTAACAACTCTTCGGAGCTCTCCCGGAGCCCTTTGACATTTCGCCGACGCTCTCGGACCACCACCTCCGGAGAACATTTCCCGCTTCAACCGGCAAAGTTGGACGTTGACCTGATATTTAATGCGTGACACCTTCCTTTATAGATTTAACTACATGATAAGACCAGGTAGTAATTATTTGGTGTTGCTGACGTTGAACCAATGAGGTGCAATTGGTGTAAAAGGCGCCACAAGAACCGGCCCGGTGGGTGACGCCCTCCCACAACAAAAAAATATGACTCCCATTGTGACACTGCCACTCTCACTTATCATATCACTTGACGACCACACCCACTGAGAGCTTAGTCTGCCGGTTTCTAACATTGTCATATATTTGATATCAAAAACGCTTCATTATGGCTCAACAACCTGTAGGACCCCTCACATCAGCAGGGACGGCCTCAGCTCCGAGCAAAACACCGCTCAACGGACGGTTCTCTAATCTCGTACCACTGGAAAATGACCATTCCAGCCAACTATTTGATCATCTCGGCGGCGAAGAGAAAGGGTACCTCTGGACGTATATGCTCAGTGGACCATATCTTGACAAGAGTGAATGGGATGAAGCTGTCGACAACTGGATCAAAGCGAGCGATCCCTTCTTCTACACTGTTTTTTCTGGACCATCTGACGATCCCCATGCCGAAGCTGTGGGAATGATGACCTACCTCAACATTGTGCCTGGTCAACGAAGGGTGGAAATCGGCAGCATCATACTTGGCGAGAAGCTGAAGCAGACGAAAGCGGCAACCGAGGCTTTCTTTCTTTTGATTGCTCATGCCTTCGAAGAGTTGGGATATCTCAGAGTGGAGTGGAAGGCCAACAACCTCAACAAACCTAGCCTTTCTGCTGCCGAGAGACTGGGGTTTGTTTTTGAGGGAGTTTTCAGGTAAGTCTGAGTGGCAGTGGCAGTGGCAGTGGCAGCGGCAGTGATCTATTACTGATGTGTTTCAGGAAACACATGATTATCAAGGGGAGACAGAGAGATACTGCGTGGTTCAGTATTACAGATGAAGAGTGGCCGGTTGTAAAGAGGGCGTTTCAGGCTTGGCTTGCTGATGATAATTTTGATGGGGATGGTAGACAGATCAAGGGACTGAGAGATATTCGAGCTGCGCTTGAAGGGTAGGAGTGTGCTGAAGCACATGGGATGAAGGACTAGATACGATCATCACAGTGGTGTAGTTGCTTTGTTTGATGGATGGTCCAATGCTTGCTAGCGGACTTTATAGCAGGACTACTAGTTGTATGGTAATCGGTTGTTAACTTGGAAATCTTCAATCTTCAATCTTTTGTTGATCTCTTGCTTCTAGAAGCCGGGTTGGATGTCACTGAATCATGGGGATCTACGTAACGGTCGCTTCCGAACACCTTGGAACACCTTGAAGAGTGGAGCGATGATGTTAGTGTACACTAGATGAGGGGAGTTAATACACACAAAATACAATGTTCTCCTATACAAACGTTCCAGTGTCATATTTACACAATTACTTACAAATACTCATCATCAATCCCTGAGTAGTGTGAGTCCCCCGGCCAAGTCCGAGTTCGGGCTTTGCCCCGACTGTGGCTGTGTTCATCCAATCTTCGCGGGAATCCGGAGATAAAGCAAAGCCCCAATCGGATCTAGACCTAAAAAGGAAAAGGCTCCTGCATCACCGTTTTTTTTTTTTTGCAGGCGGGCTCTACCGAGATGCACAGTTGTGCAAGGGCATTACCGATTAAGCCTGGAAAACCTTTTGTAAAGGATGCAATGTGTGTCCTGAAGGATGAAATTTCTCGTCAGTGAGGGGCTTCCTGATATGGTGCGAAGACAAAAGAACCCACTTGTAGAATACATACAAAATAGCCTTTCATCCAAGCTATAACATGCGCGCACTACTCAATGCGGACAAGCAGAAATGTGGCGGCGACTTTGGTTACTGTTCATCGTTCCCAAGTTCCTCGAATCCTAAGCGCAACATCATTTCTCCGTCTGCTACTCTCGCATCTTCCTCAGCCTCTCTTGTCACTTCTCCACCACGATCAACTCCACCAAAGCCATGGAGGACAACAGCTCACATATTGACCTGTACCGCTCGGCGTGTGCTGAGTGTCATCGCAGGAAGCAAAAGGTAAGTCGTGTGTTGATGCAATTTCCACTGATTTTTTTCCCATCCTTCTTTTTCATTTTCTACCAGCCTGGGCCATCGCCAGTCACTACCCTTGTTGTCCATGCTCACACTCCCCCACAGTGCAATCGCGAATGGCCCTGCAATCACTGCCAGAAGCGCAAGGTTGCAGATAAATGCCGCTTCATTCAGTCAAACACCGCCAGCTCGCCCTCTGATTCATTGATCTCGGCAAGTGAGAAGAAGCGCGCTCGGAGTCATGAGGATGATCCGCCTGCCGCTCCTGTCTATGACAGTTCAGATCAATCCGACGACATCGGCCTCGAGGCAATGGGCTATGCCGCGGGGCCCTTGTTTGAGAGCCTGACACTCGGGACCAAGGTGAGTAAATCACTGACCAGCGAGTACTCGCTGCTGACGCTACATAGGAAAAGAAACCCTTGAATGGAATCAAATGGGTAGACGTCGAGACTTGTCCACAGCTCAAACATGCTCTCGATCTCTTACCTACTCGACCTCAGATGGGTGAGTTGGATGAGGTTCTCGAGTGACGTTTGCGGCGCTGACCATGACAGACGCTCTCGTTCAAAGCTTCTTCAACAATGTCAACTACCACTACTACATCATCTACCCGCCCATGTTCCTCCAAGAGTATCAGACCTGGTGGGACAGGAGATCTCAGAACCAACCACTCTCTCTGCAATGGACTGTTCTTCTCTTCATGGTATGCGCCTGTGCAGCCCAGCATCTCGACGTTGAGATGAAGCCTGTTGTTGAGATCGAACTCGGTGAATCATCTGAAAAGCTATCCAAGGATTATCACGAGGCTGCTCAAGAGCTCGGCAGGGTGATACCTGCTGGCCACTGTCACCTGCTCAACCTCCAATGGATGCTTCACTCCATCTACTGGTTCAAGGCAGAGGCTCGATTCGTTGAGGCGTGGCATGTCATTGGTGCAGCTGTTCGAGAAGCACATGAGCTAGGTGAGAACCTGTGGTGTGAATGTGTGAGAAACAATCTTCTAACGAGTCAGGTCTTCATCGAATTGCCGCTGCAGAGGACATGTCCGAGTTTGACAAGGAGATGCGAAGAAGAGTCTGGTGTGTACTGGATTGCTGGGATTGGTAAGCCCTCAGTTCTCGTCCTCTACTTGTACTCATCAGAAATAGGCAATTTGCTTCCGGTCTTGGTCGGCCAACTATCATTGACCATACAGACGTCAACGTGGAACCACCTAGCCTCACTCTTGAGGACCTCACTCCGTCGCCACTGCTGCACATGAAACTCCAGTCGGAGCTTGTGACTGACCTCGCAAGGAGATGGGGCGCACCCAAGAACATCAGCACGTTACCCGACATCCAGGAGTACAAACGCCAGATCGAAAAGTGGATTCGCAACTTTCCGGCAGTTTACGACGTCAACACACCAGATACATCCAAGGATCACATGCACACCTGGATCATGTTCCATCGCTTCTACATACACACCATGGCCTATCTCATGATCTTGAATCCGATGCGAGCACATATGGCAAAGAACTTTAACAGGTCATCACCAAAGGACGAGCTGGAACTTCGGGCTGATGCTGTTTACTACTCCATCAAGAATCTGGACACGACCACACGCTGGGCCGAGCATGTTTCCCCACGGGATGGAAGATTCCACTTCATCATCTTTTCGCTGTTCGACACAGCAACCGTCCTGTCAACTGCCATCATCAAAGACGAAGATCAAACGATACCAAGCAGAGACGAAATCATCGAGTCTGTTGATAATGCTGTTGTTTTGCTCAGACGACTAAAGGCAATCTCCAAGACAGCCAAGACATCGTACTGCATCCTTGTCAAGATGGTGCAGAGAATGCCTCGGCCCAACACTGGACGCGACATGTACCGCAAGAAGCAGAGAGTTGCACGGGTGGAGTCGGCTTCGCCAGCAGCGTCAGGGTCAAGCTATAGAAGCGCAGGCGCAAGCCATTATTCCCCCAGCGCACACCTATACGTCCAAGGACCCGGATCACAAGGAAGCTCGCCGAGTAACTTTGCCAGTTCCGACAGCGTGGGAGCGGGTTCTACACCGCATAGTAACTGTACTGGTTACGATATGTACACCAATCACGACAACCAACCGATTTCGCACAACGCTTCGTTCCAGGCTGAGGAGCACGTCCACCCGCAAGCCTCGTTCAACGACAACGCCAATCTTGAGGCCATACCAGCCCCTCCAGATGTTGGCATCGATGGACTCACCCAGACTGGTGCTGTGTTTGAAGGGGTACACACACACACCGAACCGAACGCGATGGGGATGATGCCACCGACGGCTTATGCCGACTTTCACGCTCAAGGGGTGGACATGAATTATGGATTTGAAAGTGTTACGGATGAAGATTTGGGTGATTTCACGCATTTATGGGACTGGCGGAGTCTGAACTTGGATTTCATTCACGGCGCACAATGAGGGAGAGGTGCTTTCAGGCATGACTTATGATGATGGATGATGGCATACCGTGTAGAGGTGCAGGCGCTCTACTGTCGCTCGTTTAAGCATCGTGATGATCATGTCATTTAACAACGCGGCGACGACTGATGTTTTTTCTTCTTCTTTTTTCGAATGACTTTTTGTGAGGGTAGACTGATCAATCTTGATTTATGTTATGCAAGAAGCTGTCTCTTGGTTAACAAATGAATAACAGCAGATTGTAATTGACTGTGCTGAGCTTCTTTGATCACTGCAAGGGCGTGATTGACGATTTGACTGGATCAGGCAGGTTTCTGCGAGGACACGATGTGCGCAACATCCAACTCTACCGCCATCGGCGCAAAGCCGACACTGCCCGGTGCGGAGTTTCCGACCTTCGGAGCCGGGTGCAGCCCCGGTCATTGAAAAGACGACGCCCAACCCTCGTATCTTTTAAACAACATCTCACGGGCACATCTCACGGGCACATCTCACTTGATACACCCCCCTCAGTACATCATCCGCATCACCACCATGTCTTTCACCGTCCTATCCGACTCCAATGTCAGACAGATCCTCGCCAACCTGTCGTCGTCGGATGTAACAGGCCTTGTCCAAACTCTCGAACAAGCACTCGTTCGATATTCCTGCAACAATGAACAGCAGTATCAGCCTCACCGCGCTGTCGTGAGTCGTCCCGATGGCCAGGTCAGTCTTTTCATGCCGGCGACTACGGAGCAGCTTCTCGGTGTCAAGATTGTCGGCATCAGTCCTACCAAGGCGCCGGCTGCAGATGGGAAACCTCCGCCGGCGGGACTCAAAAGCGTCTTGACGCTGTGTGACGAGACGGGGCAGGCTTTCGGGACGCTGAATGCTGCGGCCTTGACGGCTTTTCGAACTGCTTTGGGCTCAATGCTCATGTATCGATTCCGTCGGAATACAGAAAACATTGTTGTTTTCGGGGCGGGGAAGCAAGCGCTGTGGCATGTCAAGTTGGCGATTCTGCTAAAGGGGAAGGATATCAAGAAGGTGACGGTTGTTAATCGTTCGGCGCAGAGGACGCAGGAGTTAGTTGCGTCCTTGACGTCGGATTCGTGGCCTGAGCATATCAGCCTGGAGGTTTTCGATGCAAAGAGTGATTCTCTGGAGGATGTGGTGCAGGAGGCTGATGTTCTCTTCTTTACTACACCGAGTACATCGCCTTTGTTCCCTGCATCGTACTTGACGTCTGAAAAGGCGCTGAAGAAGACGCGGTTCATCGGAGCGATCGGGTCTTACAGACTCGACATGCAGGAGATTGACCCCGACCTTCTCAGGCTCGTCGTTGATCCATCAAGCGTGTTTTCGAAGGTGGCGTACAAGAACGGCATAGTGTCTGTCGACAGCCGAGACGGTTGTCTACAGGAGGCCGGTGAGCTTGTCAAGGCTGATATATCACCGGAAAAGATGTTGGAGATTGGCAGTATTTTCAAGACGAGGGAGACGGATAAGCCTGAGGATCTGGAGAGGTGGTTGGAGGAAGGGTTTGTGGTTTACAAGAGTGTTGGGACGGGGGTGATGGATCTTGCTATTGGGCAGTATCTGCTTGGGTTGGCTAGGGAGAGGAAGATTGGTGTCACAACTGAGGATTTCTAGGGGAGAAGAAGTCTGTAGAGGTCTTGGTCGATAGTTGGTTGAACCTGTTACTGGACCAATACAAGAGAGCGCTGCGTTGGACTTGATCGAGTCATTTATGCTGTCATTGTGGTGGCAGGGCTGACAAGATGATCCCTGTTCAAGGCGTACACACAAGAAATTCAGATGCTCTCCACGTTTATGGTTTTCTTTACTTGTTGAAAGCTGGTACTTGGCGTTTTTTGTAAGAAAGACTGAATGATTTGAATATCTTTGTTGTTAGTGTATAACATTGACATCTCGAGAACACTATCGAGAGCAATACGGGTGATGATGAAAGAAAGACAAGACATATGAGCATAATGGACAGCATACAGCTGCCAAGACTTACCCCACCTTGCTCATTGTAACATGGGTTTATTCAGGTTCTATAATAAGTTGATGAAATCCAGAATCAGACATCCTTGACGTTTTCTGCCATTTATCTGAATCTCGACACCTACACGGAATATCTGAAAACCAACACATCAGAGATAAACCATGGCATCGGATAACGCACCGCCAGACTATCAAGTCACAAACCCACCAACAGACCAGCCTCCCACTCTTGTCATCGAAGGAGTCAAAGTCTTTTCTCTAGACTGCCCATCGCGGATGCTATACGAACTGAGCAACCCAGTCTGTGAGATAATGACGACGGTATACGGTATTGAGAAAATCCGCCATCGTGTCACGGACGCAGATTACGAGCCTAAGGTACGGTCACGACATGACCACATCTACGACTTTGAAAACGATTACCGGACAGCCACGAGTCGTAACATTAGACTCAACGCCAAAGCTTCTTCGAAAAGAGTGTATCATAATCTTGTCATGGCGTTGGTCCACCCTGGATACTGTACTGTTAAAGTCCCTGGACACTTTACAGCCGAGAGATCTGTGCTGGGAAGAATACGATCAGCGGAGGAGATTGTCTGGAAAGACGACACCGGTGAAGTCGTGGCTGTCGAGTTGAGAGCTGCGCGAGATAAAAACGGACAGGTCAAGAGTCCGCCGAGATTGGCGCTCAAGAGTATCATCGAGGAGAGAGATCTGGATTTATTGGTTACGTGTTGGTGTGCGCGTGTGTGGAAGGAGTCGGAGGAATGTCTAAAAGAGCCTCTGACGTGGAAGAAATGTGAGTAGTGTTTGATATTTCTTGAAAGGGAAATCTACTAACGTTAATGTGAATATAGTTAAGCAGATTGCTTCGAAAAAGGGGTCCGGAAAGTCTTGGTTTCTTGGGGGTGTTGGGGGTGGTGCGGCTGCGGGAGCCATGGGAGGAGCGTAGTGTTATAGTACTCCGTATGTCGAGGTGATTGGGCAAGTAAGTGTCTGGGTCTAGAATTGAACATTAGATAGTGTCTGAAAACAATGGTTTGTCCGCATCGTATTGCTAATTACCAGTACACTCACTGCCTTAGCCTGATCACGACCCTAATAGGCTAAATAGTAAACACATCAAAACAGCTTCCTCTTCCGTCCACCACAAGGTCTAGCTCTAGAACTTATAGTAGCATCTGTAGAAACGAAACACCAGACTTTCAGATGAGGCATGGTTGTGACATGTATCCGTACGCGTGCCTGTTGATGATTGAGCGCATCGCCAGCTGGGACAGGGTGGGCACGGTCTCGCCCAATCCTAGTTGTACTTTGAAGAGGTGGTACAACTATTATATTAACTAAAGCGACATGGGGTGAGAATGAGGGGTTGGCTAATCCAGGAAAATGCTTGCATGGAAAAGGATGTTTCACGACACAGTTGAAACTGAAGTGCACTGTCTGAAGACACTGCGAGGTCATTATCCAACCCAACGACACAACCCAACGACACAACTCAACGACCATCACATATTTACCACATACCTGCAACACGTACAGACAGACTCTTTCACCAACCAAGCCACTGATGACGGCCGCGCTCTGACCTCGTGCTTGTTCATGACATCCCAGAATAGTCTCTGTTTCTTCGTCCCTCAACCCTGCTGCCCCTGTCGAAAACGCTCACCCCAGCTCATCTCTCGCCGTCCGAGACCCCTTTTTTAGCGTCCCATTCATTCAGCTGCCTCTCCATGGCCTGAGCTAATTTACCTGTCCTTCCCCATACAGCCGCCCCGGTGATAATTTCGCCTGGGGTCAGCTTCCCTACGCGAGATGGATTAAAAGAAGGACTCGTTCCCACCACCCCTGCCCGAGGATGTTTGTGTTCATCGTCATTCATTTTCTTTTCTTTTCTTCTACAGTTTCTTATAAACATGGGGGGTAAAAGATTGGTGATGGCTTCGCAAAGGCGCGTTGTTGTCCTGACGGCGTCGTTGTTCTTTCTCATAGGTTCTGTAGCAGCTGGTGAGTTTTGGCGAGGGAGATTGGAAATGGTACTGTTCGGAACTGACGCGTTGTAGGATGCGATCCTACCGGAAACTACACAATCATCGATTCTCCCGACGACAGCAATGGTATCTCTTCGTGCACCGATATTGACGGCTCGCTATCTCTCCTTTTCGACAAGTCTCCTTCAGCATGGCCATCCGACAAAGCCTCTGTTGACCTTGGAGATGTCACCTCACTCACTGGTGATCTCGTTATCTACCCTCATCCCCGACCGAAAAAGACCATCGCCATAGCATCCGACCTCAAGACTGTGGAGGGCGCGTTGACTATATGGGCTACTGACACCGACGACATCATTGATGAGTTCGACATGTCGCTGCCGGCGTTGGAGGAGGTGGGCAAGGAGTATGTGATAACGGGCGATTTTGGGAAGCTGTTGATGGAGCACAAGGCCGATATACAGGTTGGGGCCATGATGAGAGTCTATGGTATCAAGGTGACGGACCTTGAATTGAATGGTGTGCATACAGTCGGCGGTGATTTCTCCATCGACACAAATCGGAACCTCAAGAATCTCAAGCTGGGATCGCTCACGACAGTGGACAAGGCTATGAACATCAAGCAGAACCAGGCCCTCGAAAAGGTATCACTTCCCAAGCTCAAGACTATCAAGGGGGACATGGCCTTTACGCAGAATCCGGCATTGGAAAAGATGGACTTTGCTGCACTCGAGTTTGCCGGTACCATCTCTATCACCTCCAATGGGAAGAAACCTTCTGTGTCGTTCCCCTATCTCAAAACACTCGGCAACGGGAACACGACTTCGACGTCGACTTTTGAGGATGTCGGCGAGATACAGTTTGCGTCGTTGCGGAACATTACCGGTGCTGTGGTGTTTGAGTCGACGAATCTCGATGATCTGACCATTCCTCTTCTCAAGACGGTCACGGGTAGTATCACCGTCAAGGGAAATCCTTCTCTGGAAACACTTGCTCTCCCGAGAGCGACGTCGGTGGAGGAGTTGACTATCCGGGAAAACGACAAGCTCGGCAACGTGACGGCAAACGCCATCAAGTCCGCCGGCATCATTTCCGTGCGAGGACCTCTCAAGAACGTCGAGTTCTTCGGCCTCGAGGAGGTCACTGGGGATTTCAAGATTTCCGGAGACGATTCTCTCGACTGTAGCTGGTTTGATGCGAATATCAGGAAGCTTGTCAAAGGCACGTATTACTGTCAGGGTGATCACGACAAGAAGGACAGTAAGCCGACTACGGGAGGGATTGAGGATACTGAGGGTAATCCGGAGGATTATATCACGTCTTCGCCAGTGGATGATGATAATGATAGCGGAAGTGGAAGCAGTGCGAAGTCAAGTGATGGAGATGATAGCTCTGAAGGACAAGAGGCCGGCTCTAGCAAGACTGGCCTCTCAACAGGAGCCAAAGCCGGAATCGCCGTTGGAGTCATCGCCGCCGCCGCCGTCGTCGTCCTCCTCTTCCTCCTCTGGCGACGCCGCAGATTCCAACAAGGCCCAGCCCAGCAGCGCGTAGGAAGCAGCGGAGGAAGCGACGACGAAGCATCCAACCCTTTCGCCAACCAGCTAGGCGTGCACACCAAGATCGAGGCCACGAACCCGAGCCCGAGTCTGGGGACGCTCAACTTTGGACGGACGTCGCTTCTCGAGTCGACGAATGGCATGGCTGAGAAGGGTCCTACGACGTGGAAGACCATTAGGAGGGTTAGTCATTCTTCTGGAGAGTCAACGGCTGTGGTGAAGGATTGAGGGCCCGAGGGGATGGGATGGGTAAAGAGGAGGTGATTGGAATTAAAAATGATACCATATACCAATATTAGACACGGCAGAAGCGTACTGTATTTCATAGAGTAATTGATAATGTATTTACTATGTTGAACCCCCCCCCCCTAGTCGAACTGATGATCTATTGACTCCTAAATCGAAATCATCTACTGATTCCCTAAAGTCGAACACCTTGTCCATGCTTCACAGGTGTAAACTGCTGAATGTCTTCATCAATGATACGCATCGCCCTCAAGCATTCCTCATCTCTGAAGCGCGGCGCAATCACCTGAATAGCACACGGAGCGCCATGGGCAGCATCAGGCTCATCTATTTCATTAGCTCGGAAGACATTCAGAAGAACGCCACACTCACAGTCTGGATCAAATGGAGCTGTTGCTTTTTGGCTCTGGGAGTCAACGGCTTTGGATGCCGTGCCGTAGGGGATGATGCCGGCGGGATACTACCTTTGTTAGATAAGTTCATGATAGATATGGGGGCACTTACATCCAAAACATTCCACATTAAAGTGTATACGGGATTTCCATAGGTGTCATGAGGTACTGCCGTGTGAGCAGCCCCGGGTGCCAGTACGACGTCGAGATGATTATCACACCATGTCTGTTTCCACGTATGTGAGTATGCATCCCTGACTTCATTCAGATCAGAAACCCTCTGCGAGATCTCGAGATCAGGCGACGCGGGGAAATCCCCTCCAGTGAACGGATGGACTTCTCGGGCAACAGACGGGACAAGCGGTTCGCCGACTTGCTGGGAGATGGTCTCAGGGTCAGGGCCAGACAGTGTAAAGTATTGGAACCCAATTCTGGCACCTAGTCCGGCAGTACGATGAGGATCGTGAGGAAGTCGGATAACTGTGTGGCCTGCTCTTTCCAATGCGGCTGCTGCGTTCTGGATGGTTCGTTGGACAGGTGGATGAAGGGGATAATCTGGATCTTCAGGCAAAACACCAATAACCAAAGATCGTGACTTGATGTCTAGTTGTCTCCATGGGATATCGATAACCGTAGAGTCATACTTCCAAGGACGGGATCCCAAAACCGTCCTCATGAATAGATCGAGATCATCTATCGAGTTTGCCAACGGTCCCGCAACAGGAGTCACTCCAGGAAGAGTGACTTTGGGGAAAGGGTATTCGACCTGGCCCGAGAACGGGATTCTATCGGCCGTAGGTTTGAAGCCGTAGATTCCGCAGCAGAGAGATGGGATCCGTATAGATCCGGCAATGTCGCTCCCTACGCCGAGAACTGAGCCGCGGAATGCGACGAGTGCGCCTTCGCCGCCGGTAGATCCGCCTGCTGTGAGGGATGTGTTGTGAGGGTTGAGGGTTCGTCCAAATATGTTGTTTTCAGAGTCCGCGGTCTGTTGTCGTGTTAGATAGTTGCTTTTGCAGTAGGCAGTCTTGAGTGAGTTGGTGTCGGTACCATCATTGTCTGGGGGAGGTTTGTTTTACAGTAGAGAACTGCGCCGGCGTCGATGAGGAGATTCACAAGGGCCGAGTTTGTGTTCGGAACTGGACGCTTGAGATACTCTACATAGCCGACAGTTGCGTACTGGCCTTGAACCACGAATGAATCCTAATGCTGTTAGTTGTGTTCCGTTGTGCTGCTGGGACATGTACCTTGAGACTGATGGGCAAACCATGGAGCGGACCGACGACTTTGCCAGTCTCCTTGAGGTGCTTGTCAAGAGCCTTGGCTCTCTGTATAGCCTCGTTAAAAAAGATTTCTGTTAAGCATGATGTCTATGCTGTTAGTACTTGGCCCGTACGAGAACGACTGGCGTACCAATTGCTGTGCAATCCCAGCACGCTTGCAAAATGCCACAACGACCTCTTCAGATGATAAGCCTCTACGGGAGAGCTTTGAAAGGAGTTCTGTCGCTGTCAAGGTCTCGGTAATGTCGAATTCTTTCTCAGAGAGAAGCTTGGACTTGCGAGCGGACTGGAGCTCGACTAGGCGTCCTTCACTTGGTGTCCCGGCTCCTCGAAGGGAATCGATTTGATCCTGGTTTAGGATCAATTGTGGTGGGATGGCGTCGAGTTGTCTGGCTCTGTGAGAGGCAGCGATGGTTTCCCAGCTGGTGGTAGCAGGCATAATGAAGATACTGAGATAAGAGGGAGTATGATATGATGGATGGAGAGGCAGCTTACAGGAAAGCTTGAAGCATACTTATCTTGCTACGCCGCTGGTTGTCCTCGGCATTACACCACACCATCTAGTAGTACCACGCGAAGTCCAGACTCTGAGATCGGTCAGTCTAAAAGCTGGCGCCAACATTGTCCGCATTGGGAAGATGGAAGCGCCTGCGATGTTAGCGTATCTGAGTTCACGAGACACATGCTTGTCCAGGTTTCGGCAGCTGAGGACGGCTACGACATGCCTTGTGTAAAGGAAGAAGATGCAAAGCTACTAGAGATAAATTGGCCTATCCTGTCTTGATCACCACCGTACATCACCGGCAGTCATGACATCCCGAAACCCCTCCCCCGGCAACGTCTTTGGTGACGACGCCATGTACATGCCGCATCTCGAGTTTGTCTATCGAATTGTTGTCGACATGGACAAAGATGTGTCCGAAATACCGAACGTCAACAACACCGGTGTCACAAGACTTGTTCTGCCGATCAGAGGTGGGACAGTTGATGGGCCGGACATCAAGGGTGTTATCGTGGAGAGAAGCGGTGCAGATTGGGCGGAAATGATAGACCCCAATAAAGTAAGTCTTGTATCCATGTGATGGATTTTGAATTGACCTGTAGGCCTTCTATCGTCTTAATGCAACGTACACGCTTCGCACAGATGACGATGTTCATATCTTGGTCAAGGCGAAAGGTATCTACCGCAGCGGTCCAGGTGTAACCAAGGAGGTAGCAGATCAAGAGACTGTGAATCAGAAAGAAGTGGAATACTTTACGCATTTGGACTTTGAGGCACCGGGGGATAGTCCGTATGGGTGGATGAATGGCGTTGTTGCTATAGGGGTTATGATTATGGCGGAGGGGAGGCCGGTTATTGATTGCTATAGGTTGACGAATTTTCCAGGGAGGAGAGCAGAGAGGCTTTAGAGAGAGACGTGAGGAGGGAGTTGTGTAAGTGATGTGGTAGAGGGAATGGACAACTGGGTGTTGGACATCTTGACGCTGGACATGTGGTTATAGGAAGCTCTACTATAGATGGATGGCTATGAACAAGTTGTATTTCAGTGAACAATTTGTTCGGATTGAAATCGCAATAATATAATCATTTAATAAAGACAGGCAATAATTGATTCCTAAATCTGCATAACCCATACTTGTATAGAAGCAACTCATGACAAGCACCCTCCCTTGGGAGCCCGTCAGAGACTCGCCCGTCAGAGACTCGCCCGTTTCTCAACCAGCCGCCAATATCGGGGAGCCAGGGCAATTCTGATCCTCTTTCCCCAGATAATCATGGGGACATACAAAAGTGCAACAACCAGCGCAATACACCCGCTGAGAATGTACATATTGGTCAAGCCCATGCTCGTCATCCACGGCACAAACGCAAACGGGATAGCAATGGAGACGACATTGCGGACGAAAGCAACGCCTACAAAGGCTTCTGCAGTGAGCTGGTACAGTTAGTATTTGTGACAAGGTGGACAAGGTGGACAAGGGCTGTACATACCTCACGATAGGTGTCGATGATGAAGGTGAAAGTCATGTCACCGTTTGCGCCCAGTCCGAATGCGAAAAAGGCACCGCCGATGGAAGGATAGATCCAATGCATTCCCTGTTACTGTTAGTTATTATTCGTATCCTCAGACACATTCACTTACTCGGTCTGCAGTAACACCAAACATTATGATGCCTCCGCTCATAAAGATTGTGGGCAACGCGAGAGGATAAAGTCGCATCTCTGGTTCGAAAATGCCTCCGTTACGCCTGGCCAGCTTGACGATAGCCCAATCAGAAAAGGGACCTCCGTAGATACTACCAAAGATGTTGCCAACAAATGGTCCAAGAGTCATGTAACCGATGCCAGCAGTGGTGAAGCTATAGGGGGGCTGAGCAAAGACGACGGACACGACGGACATGTAGAGGACAAGCCAGGAGACACCAGAGGCGAATTGGAGGGCCGTGAACATGACGTGGGGAAATGTTATGACGTGAAGAGGTAGGACAAATAGACTCGAGATGGATTCTGGTGTCGAAGTGACGAGCCGAAGACGTTGACGCCAGGTGTTGAGAGGGATATCTGTGTCGATAGACACGGGAATGGTAGCAGCCTCACCGCTCTGCTTTATATCATATTTGGCATCCTCATCCTGCACATTTGACGAAACAGGTGCAAGGGCAGATGCAGCAGGCTGGCCAACAGACACGGGGAGATATTTTGTCTCTTCGAAAAGGCAGACAAAGATGGCGAACAGGATCGTCAGAGAGATGGCCAGCGCATAGTAGGATTGTCGCCAGCCTTGCTTCTCGGCCTGTACTCCTGCTGCAAGAGGGGTAATGAAGCTGCCGGCCATGACGGAGATAAAGTAGAGACCGTTAGCTGAGGCACGTTGGTGGATGAAGAAGATGTCGGCAATCTGTCAGTCAGTCAGTTAGGATACGTGGTGCTGATAATTGGTACTACTAACGGTCATTTGGACAGCAGTCTCGTTGACAGCACCGGCCAGACCAGTAATGACAGAAGTTACTATGAGCTCTGCGTTGTTTGACATTCTTGATGTCCACCATGACACACCAGCAAGAGCCGCAGTCGATACAATATATGTAGACCGGCGACCATACTTGATAGTGAAAGGGATGAAGAAAATGCAACCCATAGCCAGACCCGTTAGTTGCGCCGACTGGGCATGGTTGAGCTGTATGATTGAAACGTTGAGGTCGACCGTCATCTGCTGCCAAAAGATGGTCTGGATGGACAGGTTTGTGAAAGCGGCGATGGTGACGGCGACGATCATGCTGTAATTAAGCCATTTACGCCAGAGGCTCCAGTTCTACAGGGGTTAGTTGGTTTATATATATACATATATATATTGTTGGAGCACTCACCAGAGGATCGTTGGGGTCGGAGGATGGTGTAGGCGAGAGGATGAAGATGGATGATTCTGTAGCATCAGTGTCTTGGAGTGTTAGTTTTGAGGGTGATGGACGATAAAGGGGATTCTTACGACCGATGAGTCGGACCATTCCGGGGATAGGAAGAGTATTGGAAGACATGGTGATGGGTTTGATCACTGTTTTGGATCAACTTGATAGATGGCAGAGAGGTTGGTGCATGTTGATGAGTGGAAAAGTGAGTTGTAAGATCCAACCCTATATACTCGCCTCGATAGTAGACACTCATCAGTCAACACCTTCGCTTTCAACACGAACCTCGAGATAGACTAAAATGGACAATCTATCACAAGTGTCCCTATCCCAAACCCATATGCCGCCTCATCTTGATAACAGCATTCAATATCGATCATCCCCCGCATTTCCAATCTTCCATTTGGCCCAGACCTCTCTTAAGAAAAAGGGGGTGTCATCCAACGAACTATGCCTAAATCGGAACCTCATTGCGCCCCGGCTCCATCTTCCTATTGTGTCTATAAACCTGTCCCCAGCCCCCGCCCCTCAATTTATTCTCCTCTCCGGGCCCCCAGATCATCATGGCCCGGTCCCGTGGTGGATGCCCCAATTGCAAAAGACGCAAAAAGAAGTGCGACGAGACGCGTCCGGCGTGTCATGCTTGTACGCACAGGGGTGACCAATGCGATGGGTATGCTGCAACGATCCGGTGGGCGAATGGCATTGCTTCGAGGGGGAGGTTTGCTGGTGTTGGGGTTCCTGATGCTTTGGTGACAAAGAGTTCTGGCCATGACCGGACTGATGATCTACCTTCATCGACCCCTGCCCATAGTCATCAAACTATCCCGTCCTCCCAAGCACAAGATGAGCGGCAACAGCTGTTTCTCAAATGTAAGAACCCCTCATACCATCTACCGATGGCCGTCCATACCGAGGTAGCTAACCTCTCAGTTCTTCATGTCGGTCTTCTTCGGCTGTACGCCACGCAATCATGCTCCTGGATCCGTGGCTTCTTTGCGGACATGGCCAAGGAGAGCCCCGCCATAGTTGTCATTTGTGCAGCTATTCAGGGATACTTGGATGATGGTAGACGGCAGTTGTCGGTGGCATCTATGGAGCGTATTGACCTGGCTCTGCAGACCTTCCGGAGAGAGTTGTCAGACTGCAATGGAACAATGCATGCCGCTACTGTTTCCGCCGGGTTGCTCGTCTGTAGTCTATGTGTAAGTAACCTGTCCGCTCCTCGGTAATGTCTGACGTGTTTGATTTCTAGTTATTTCAAGCCCAACCTTGGACCATGTATATTGATCTAATGGCCGACACATACAATTTACGACATAGCCTCACCACAAACAAACTCTCTATCCAGCATGACTTTCCCAAACTCCACAGCCTCGAAGTCATGGGCGTCATGGACATACCCTCCCTGGTTATAGGTCGCATCAGCAAGTCAGTTGGCATCTGGAAGCTTCTACGCAAGCTCCAAGATGATAACTGGAAAGGTGGACGTCTTGGCGGTATCGAGGTGGTTTCTGGCCTTCCGAGATCACTGCTCGACATATTCGCCAGCATCCACGAAAGCGACGCCGTGTATACTGAGGGCAGGCTCTGGACATGGCCTGGCGAAATAGGTGAGTATCTACAGTGTCATCTCTGGGACTGCTGGAGATTCTCGGGTATACTCGAAATACGCAGACGATCCAGGCTAGAACAGTTGCCTGCGTCCGACGAGGGATCACGCGGTGTTCCAGGGACGGAGTTGATACTATGTCGACTAATGTCCTCCATGGATGCCCTCCACCGGGCCGTCGAACTCCCCCAGAATGAGCATCTGCTTGTCTACAATGGTCTAATGTACCCTGCCATAATGGCAGGCTTAGAAGTTCCTCTTTTGAAATCCCATCCGGATTGGAAGACGACCATGGACCAGGTCCGATCGTATTTTCTTAAAAGGGACACGTTTAACCTTGCAACGGTGACATTTGAGTTGCTAGGTGAGGCATGGGAGATTGGGACATCTGTTTATGATATTGAGGCAGCGGCACGTCAGAGGGGTGTTGAAATAGCCGTCTTCTAATTCTATATCTAATACCTCTACCTCTACCTCTACCTCACCAGAATCTATTCTGGAATCTTGTGCTCGTCAGCTGAACCTGTTGCCCACCTGTACCTAGAAGCAGTATGCTCATCAGGATGATGCTTCAAGTCCTTCTGACCTTAAAAGTTCTCTCGGTACGTTCCACTAGGGACAGCATAATTATCCCAGAAGAGGTCTCTTGCCAGGAGTTCAAGGAGGAGTAGCTCGATAATGTCCTTTCAAGCACTCCAATGACGGTTGAATTCTTACACATCATCACAAAGGCATTAACAATGAGCTTCTTCTTGACTTGGGCACTATCTTGGGAGGCCATTTTTGCTGACTGATACTGTCATGTTACTGTGTAGCTTGCAGCCCATGTTCATTGTACATAGCTTGTCTCTTAAAGGATCTCCCCTTGTGGTCCGAACTCGACAGTTAGATATTGCGTGATTCTTGCTATATTGATGCAGTTAGTTGGTACACTCGACTGGTTTGAGAACTGAGTGATAAGCCGGCGCTATTAGTAGAGAAGCGGAGAACTTGTTTAAGTAAGGGCGTCAGCACATGCTGAGGGCAACTCGTACGTGTACGGTACGTCCAGACGTCCAAATAAGACCTGTTATGTAAGCAGCTTGTGTGTGTAAGAGACTCTTTCATCTATAGAAACAGCATTGACCAGCTTGCCTTTCTCATTCATCAACGCAGCCGTTCCCTGTTGAGTGGTTGATGTCTCATAATACCTTGCCAACTGATCCAACCTCTGCCACCGCGCTCTATACAGACTCTCAGGCACTTGAAAGAGCTCAGAGCGCTCAATATCCTCCCTAAGGACCGGCTGTTATCACACATATGCAGCCATTTGGATATCAGGTCCAGAGAGAGTGGCATATTGGATATCTCAATAATATGCTTCAGTAACGGCAATAACGCCCCCATCCAGATAAGAGTCCTACATGGACTTACAATCGACTTCAAAATCTTGATGCTTCATATCGTCATTCGAATCACACGGTTCCAGGCACGGTATAGCCAACAGCCGCTATAGGGATGACGAATAACCTGTCAAATCTCCGGGCAATTGAGGCATCAGGGATTCAGGTTTGGAATGTTGATCGCAATGAGTATGTTCATCAAGTGTGGCAGGGAACGCAGTGATATCATAAAATAGTTTAATGAATGCAATATCGTGTTATTATTGCTATATCTCTAGTCATCATATGAGTGACTGCTGAGCCTACTAAGCCCTGCATATACACTCAGCCACAACTCTATTAAATCAGGCCATTGGATTACTATATCTGTATTCGGAAATTAACCTTTTCTTTCTCTTTCTAATAATATATAACAATTATATCTTCTCTTACTCTTGCAACTATTAGCAGGGGGGTTCCCACCTCTATACCATTCCTCCTGTACTTCAAGATCTCTCTCAGCAGCATCCCAGATGTCTTGCATACCTCGCCGCCGTGGGAAAGGCTTCTCCGCTATCTCTCTCCCTACATTCAGTTCAACCCGCTCGCTCTCAGCTTTATCCCAATCAAGATAACTCATTATCTCCTCCATAGTCCAGTCTCTGGTGCCGTTTCCCTCCTTGCAACGACTCCCCATTTGCTTATAGTTAAGGCACTAGTTATACTCTGCTTTACTATAACGTAGAGGCAGCCCCATAGCCTTCCAGTTTTATTGGTTAGACTTGTAGGCTCCCTGGGGCAATATAACAAACCAGGCCTCTTATGCTTCTTTATATCGTTAGAAGATAGCACGGGGGTCATCAGCTCGCAATGCAGGCACTGCTATTATATTTGCTATACTAATAGTTGCTTATATGGCTGCTGGCGGAGATAGTACACGGGTTGTTATATATGTTGTTGTATGTGTTGTTGTATAAGCTATAGTCTCGGATACTGCAGAGGCTCCCGATGGGGATAATGCGGATAGTAAGCGGGTTATAGAGCGAGTAGATGTATGTGTTGTTATATGTGTTGTCGTAGAGGTTAAGGTAGGAGCCTGCAATAGATGTTCGTAACATAAGGAGCATGCTTTAGACTTCATTATGTGGCCTTGCTCATAACATCTCGAACACTTTGGCGATGCCTTTGGTCATACTGCTTCCTCAATAGCTTTAAATGCACAAGGCCCACGTTATGTGCTTGTTAATGGCAGCGTTAAACTAGCTGCTAGACGATTAAACTGCTTGTGAGGCTCAATAAGCTGGGGGGTTCCTGATCGTTGGAGATGCCAATGTGAATGGAAATAATGTGGTTGAAGGGGCTGATTTTGCTCCAGTAAAGGCTGAAGGCTATGAGCACAAGGTAGACTAAGAGTCTTGGTGAAATCCCCTATACAAGCAGGATATTATTTTAATAGTCGTTCCCGTTGAGCCTTAACCTTCCGCAGGGCCTCATGTAATATCCAACCACGGATATTGCTGTACAATGCTCCAGATAGCTGGAGAGGTGCGCTGATATGCTATCTGGCTTGGTTTGCCTCGAGTTCGGCAAGCTGGTTTAATAGAACAAACTTGATAATCCTCCAGGCCTCAAAGAGGTCAGCTTTGAATTTGAGGATCAGACTACATCGAGCGCTCTGGTTCGCCTCAGAGTTACACCCTGTCACCAATCAATGAGCCGGTCGACAATCACGACATAAGCACGTTCGGGAGTCCCGAATCGTTGTCTGATCCTGGCGCGGATTGGGTCCTGAAATATATGCTGGGCGTATTCGAACGCGTGAAGGGGCCAACTGACCAACAACTACATTGTATCGCCCAGCTACTGGACCTGTGGCGATGAACACCGATATGGCAATATCGTCCTCGTCATGCATCAATCTCTCTATCAACTCTAGACTTCAGAGTCTACATGGGACATGATCCAGGTCGCCTTTACGTTGCAAATGGCGGGGCCGATACTCGACCCGATGGAGGGAATCGCCTGATCCAGTGGAGGTATTACCCGACGAACAAGGAACCAAGTTAATCTGGCCTCGCAAGGCAACATAAAGCTCCGCACGGAAGTTATGTATGTCCATATTGCTCTTCCCCTTCCTTCACTGTTAGATCCAACCCTCTCCTCTGCATTCTTTCTCATTTGGGTGCTTCACCGCGATGAAGAGAGACACAGATATTGCCATTCTTGGCGGCGGTCCAGCGGGGATGGCCGCCGCTCTCTCCCTGACCAAAGCGGGATTCCAAGTCCAGATATACGAGCGCTATCCCTTTGCCCGGCCTGCCGGGAACATCCTCAACCTATGGCCACCGCCCATTCATGCGTTGAGGAGCATGGGTGTGAACATTGAAAAACCTCGGAGCTCCCTGCCATACAACCTTCCAAGACTCCAGCGGCCGGATTCGCGCTGATGTGCAACTCCCCGAACACGTTAACAAGGAGTATGGAGGCGGATTTGTCGGACTACTCCGCCCTGATCTCTATTCGCGAATGCTGGACGCGATACCTTCAGGCATCATCGAGTTCAACCGTCAGGTCACTGCAATCGAGGATTGTGGCGACCATGTGAGCATCACATTTGACGACGGGAAGCAAGCTACGGCTGGAATTCTAATCGGAGCAGATGGAATCGACTCTATGGTTCGGAAGCACCTATGGGGAGATTCGCAGAAGCGAAACCATGACCTACATGTCATAGGAGGTTTCACCTTCGAACATCCGTCCGGTGCCGTGCCCAACGAATGCGTAATCATGCATGACAGATACGTACAGGGTACATATTCGAGTATCCTCAGCAATAGAAGCAAAGGCTTCCTGTTGGATTAAGTGCCTTTCT